>VUQS01038782.1:23828-42290 GCA_015108495.1 Heterochromis multidens | reverse complement strand
CCCAAAAAAAAAAAAAAAAAAAAAAAAAAAAAATCAAACTGAACAAATTTCCCCCTTGTGGAAAAGCCTGGGGAAGTTCAGGGTGAATGGCAAATGGGGAACTTCACTAAATCAGGTCATTCTTTTTATCTCCTGAGAGCAGTGACCTGTGTGGAAGTGCAGTGTGCAGAGTAGGTGATAGAGAAGCTCTGCAAAAGCCACAAGGTGGTGTGAAGATGCTGGGCACCCTGGAGTGGCCTTCATACAGAGAAGACGACAGAAGCTGGGTTGAGCCTCATCTCCTTCCACACCCTGCTCTCACTCTCCTGGGGTTTCTCTAACAAATGGGGGTCAGGACATGACAGACAGGGTAAGGCAGTGGCCCTGCATTCCTGTGATATGACCAAGCTGGAGTATTGGGTGAGGAGCTGCGGTGCAGGGTTGATAGATGGATGATTCTCCTAGTGATGGATGTTCCAACAACCCTTCACTGCTGCGACACTGGTGACCTAGTTAAAGAGGACATTTCTCCCAGTGTTCTGTCTTTAAGAACTGGTTAATATTTAAACATTTAACATGTTTTTTTTAAGTCAGTTTGGTAAATCTGACTCCTTTAAGTTAAAAATGTTTTTCTCCTGGATGGCAGTCAACACGTAGTGCTGTTAGCCGAGTATTATGTCCTGCACAGAAATGGTTTGGAGCGCTCCACACACAGAGATTCCCTTTCGTACGCCCACGCAGCACAATACTGACCTGCTGTAAATACTGGGCCACAAAAATGTATATTTTCTCCACTGGCCTCCCACCTCACCATCCTTGACTACATCTGTTTTGTTTGATACACAAAACCCAGAGAAACTAGCTCCATTTGTCAAGCGCTGATTGTGGGCAGACAAACCGTCCTGTCTGCACCCAGATAGCGAGCCCCACTGTTATTAATCACAATTACAGAATGGGCCTCGCACGCGGGAGCTGCATCAATATCCCCTCCTCTCCACCCCCCGTCACCTCCCTGTGCTGCTCGGGGTGGCCGGGCCACCGTTTGGAGGTCAGTATACAGCCGGCGATAACGGCAGCATCATTTACCCCGGCCTGCTGCCTTCTTTTTATTAGCAATCTTTTAATTTTGAACCCGTCCCCGCCTTCAGGAAAAATTGTGATTTAATATCGCAGCTGATTCACTGCATACTGTTTTTGACAGGTGTGATGAATAGCCTCAAGTGATGTATGAAAACAGTGAGGCGGATGGCAATATAGATAAGGCAGCCGTTTCGGTTAGCCCTGATGGGGCCAGGAGAGTTGTTTCGCCGCCCTCCCCTGCTCACGTTTCATTTGGTCACTGCTGAAATGAACAAATAGCAGAGTCAGAGTCATTCATCTGAGCTGCAGGAACAGATTTTGGAAATGTGAAGGAAGCGATGAAAGATCCACGACCAAATGCACATTTATAGCACGACTGGCTGCCAGCTTGCCAGCGTGGAAGAGCACGCCGGGTAGGCTCACCATGCTGTCATCGCAATTCAGTACAAAACTTTTTTTTTTTGCCAATTACAACCTATGAGAAGGTCCAAATATGACATCACTGTGCTCTGTTTGTGATGTTTGTATGTGATGTTTGTATGTGCACTTGCTTTCTGCAGTTTGTGAAAACAAGCTCTATATTTTAAGAACAAAATTCTCAGCTCTCGGTACCTCCATGGTGATGTGACAAGCTCCCTCCATTGGCAAGGATCTCCTCTCTAGCTGCATGCTGTGAAGAGAAAAAAAACCCCCACTTACTTTATACATTATGTAATGCTATATTCTGACATTTGCTCTGTTGGGTGTTGGAGATTCAACATTTTACTACATCAGATGCAATTAGGACTTATTTGTTTAATAGTTTGTGTCATAATGTGGAGAAAAATAAAACTGGACCTACCTCCACTTGCTCATACACGTGTACTGGATCACTGAGTCCTCTGTAGTTGAAGGCAAAGTAAAAGTAGACACAGGCACCAGCATCATACGTCTGAGTCACCCTGCACAAACAAGAAACGTGTTCAAAGGAGTGGAAGAAACTCCTTAATGTTTCTCTATCTGCTGTCGCTCAGGAAATCTAATTTGCATGCATCTGAAGAATGATTGTTTTTTTGACAAGTTGCTCCATTTTACATACAATAAATGATTCTTTTATAGTGGAATTGGAAGACAAAGTGCAGTGGGAGGTTTGGTTTTCCCCTGCGAACCTCTGACCTCAATTCCACTCATGGTTAGCACAAAGCGGAGGCAGCATGGAAGCACTGTCGCCTTTAATAACATAACATTATCAGATATTAAATGGCGATCAAATCCTTTTACTGAATCATTTGAGCCACACTTACACTGCAGGTTTGATGCAAGCGGGATGAATCAACTGACATTGTAATGTTTATTTCTTTCCATACTGCTAAATGCAGCTTACACTCAGGTTTTCTAACAGATTGTGTAATAACCTTTGTGCTGAGAATGAAATGCTACTTCTCCCGTTTACATGTTCCCTCTCTCTGGCCTTGCTCCCCCTGGAGGAGCAGGGTGCTGGGCCCTTGTTCATTTGACATGGCCCATCACCTGGCACACTCACTGTTCTAGAGGTTAAATGGACAAATCAATCATGTGACAGACTGCAGCCGGGAAATGAATGGCTGTAGCATAATCAGGCTGAGGCCTAATCTGTCCGCAATCTGTGAGCAGCAGCCTGGTGCTCCTCAACCAGCTCGCCGTCTGTCTGTCACAGTGTCCGACCGCATTGTCTCCGCGGCTCTTGCGAACTCAACAGGGGTCAGACTTGGTATGCACCTCAGTACTTCCAAGGTTATGAATCAAATGTATCTTTAAGATTGCATGCCAATTCCTGTCGAGCACTAAAAGTCAGCAACTGATGGTCAGATTCATTATTTTTGTTTATTTGTTTTATGGGACAGTTTCTAATTTAGACCAACTTCATTAAAATATTTAATTTGTGGAATGCTCTTGATTATTTGTGTATAGACAGTATTTAAAAGATTAATGTGGTGATATTTTGATAGCGTGAGGTTTATTATTTTTTCTGAAAGATTTATTTTTGTAAAAATTAACAAATACTTGCAGAAACTGCTGCACTGAGTAACACGATCCTTTATTATGAACATTTGAACTGTTGTTTATTTTCAGTCTTTACCACACATACTGTCATGCAGCTAGCACAACAACTATACCTTATTCATCAGTTTAAAATAGCACCCAACAAGACAATTAAATCCTTAAGTATCATTTGCTAAAAACTACAGTATCCTGCTTGTTTTATAAGTTACTTCGGCTCCTTAAAATTATGACCTTACATATGTGTGGTCTGTTTTTATAGTTTTATATTTTTAATATACTTTGGACAAATTGGAACACACAGTGCATTGTTGTGGTCTTTTCGTAGGAATAATAATATGAAATATATACTGCAGGTGTCGTTTCTGCACTAGCATTAAACATTTTCAAACAATACACCCTCTTGGTCAGGAGACCGGCAGAGCGTTTGTCTTAATGAAAACTGTTGTTTTTAAATATTACCTGCATGTGGATAATGGTGGAAACTGAACTCCTTTGTCTTTACACTCTCGAACAATGCATGCCTTTACATTTCTGCAAATGTCCAAAACCCTGAAAAAAAAAATTAATAAAAGGACTTAAAAAACTAGTGTTGAAACCAGATTGTCACATTTTTTTGAGAACTGTCCAAGCTGATATTTGTGTATTTAAAACATGATAGCAATGTGTATTTAAAAACATGCACTGCAAAAATATAAATAATAACCTAATAAAAGAAAGAAAGGAAAAAAAAAAAACATCAGAGAAAAGGCAAGAGACCAGGCAGGAGGTAGAGACCAGACTGACTAACATGAAGACCATTGTGGGAGAGATTCCCACTGGTGTGGAAATGGCCGCCAGTCCTAAGTATCTGCAGTCGTGCGTGGAGTGTGGAGGATGGGGAGGAGGCTGGGTAATGAGCCAGGCACATATGCTCGCCTCACTGCCTGATCTCTTGGTCTCTTCCATCAGGCATGTTACACAACAAGGAGCTGCATGTGCTCCTGTTTGTTGTGTGAGAAAACAGGACAATAAAAACATGTAGAAAATGCAGATCACACTACACACATCTGAGATGAGTCTGTGTTTTATAGTATACACACAGAACACAGTCACAGACCTTTCTCTTCTGTGTGTGTGGGTGTGTGTGTGCGCGCATGTGTGTGTGTGTGTGAATGTCAGTAATGGTAAGTTTGTATGCTGAGGAGGAAAAGCTCCACCAATGCAAGGTAATTTAATGAGGGGGAGAAGGCAGGCATGAAGGTGAATGTGAAAGACAGAGGCAAAGAGAAATAAAAGAAAGGATGGGAAAAACCAGGATAAGGATAAAGGCAGCGGACTCTCAGGGCAGACCCTGTCTGAGGCGAGTAAATCAATGTATTTACCTGTCCCAAGGCACAGAGGTTTCAAAGGACTCCCCAATCACATAGTAGTCCATCCCCAAGTCCTGGTTGGAATATGATGCACATATATAAGCAGGCTGATATGTTAATGTGATTCAGCACATTTTATGTGCACTGTAGTAACCTGGTAAAGCAAGCATATGCAGAAATCCTCCCAGCTCATGACCTTATTTTGAGCTTCTTATTTTTATGATTTGGATCTAAAACATTCAATCAACAGAAAAGTTAATTAACAAATATTTTATACAAGCCTCACCACAATTTACTTCTTTAAGGAAAAAAAAAAGAAATGAATCAAGCTTCTGAAGGCTGCAGATATGTACGGGTTCAGACAGCTGATCAGATAAAACAAGACATTACCTTGGGCTTTTTTGTGATGAGCAAGTTTTACATTCAACAGAAAAAAACCTACTCTCATAAATCCAGAATATAAAGAATAACTACATAAATAACTATTAATACAAGATGTTGTTTTGTTTAGGTTGTGGACTGAAGGTGGAAAGCTGTAGACACAAAACCGAGGACTTCTTTGTTAGTTTCAGTTTTATTCAGACTATAATTGAAATTATTTTACAATTATATGAATATATAGTTGGACATATGCAACTATATGAATTGATTTTTCTGTTTTCAGTTCTGTATTTTCATTGTCCAAAATTTTAGTCCTTCACTTGTGTCCAAGTAAAAAGCCTATTGCTTACATTGCTAAGACCTCTGCTTTCTCAAGGAGAAATCTGGATGGGAAAATTCCCCACTTGGATTACAGAAAGCATTATTTTAATAGAAGCTACTTTCGGCTGCTGCCTTATTGAAAAGGGGTCACCACAGCAGGTAGATCTGCATGTTTGGTTTGGCAAATTTTTTTTTTTGTTTTTAAACGCTGGATGCCGTTCCTGATGCACCTCTAAAGGTATTTGTGTCTCCTTCCGGGATCAAAATGGGGATTTTTCACTTGTTAGATGAATGTGTAAACCACTACAATAAGGAGGCACTGAGAAAGCATTTTTTAATACTGAGATAAAAAAAAAAAAAATTACAACAGAAAGCTGTCAATGACCTGCATAAGTGTATTTAAACACCCTGCTTGTTGATGATTATCAGAAAGGCCTCTAACAGGAATGACCTAAGTCAACTTTCTATTGTCATTCTGTCTGCATTTACTGTGCTCTTCTACTGCTGTTAAATGCCTTGACAACAACTGTGACCAGATCAAATCAAAGACCTCCTGAGGTCATATTCTGCCTTTCATTGCTGCTCACTATCCTCTCTGCTTTCAAATTGCAATCTCCCTGCCTGCCCCACCTGCCCATCAGCTCAGGCAGAGAAAAAGCCAGAGGAATGACCCACCCGGAGGTAAGCGATGACAAAGGTCAACATGTAGCCCCTCTGCCCATTGTCCTCTCCAGCTGCCAGGCCCCTGAAAGGAGACATCAGGGTTAATATTTAACAGATCTTTTCTTTAGCTTTGTTGCTCCGGCTGCTCCCCCTCACAACCGCTGTCTTGGAGGCTGTCAGTGCAACAATGTACAGATCAATGACGCTGTGCTCTGTGCATCGCCATAGGTCAGCCACACATCTATCACCTGCGGTGGGTAATCACATTTTCATCTACCATCCAAACTAATCAGGCCAAGCTCATTAGAAAATCACTATATTGATTTTCACCCTTCTTCCTGTTTCCCATCACTGAAGGAAACGTTCCTCACCACACCTAAGTGATCCATCACTGGCACTTGAGCTGATAGGTGATCGCCATTTATTGGAAATAATGCAATTATTAAGAGTATGTTGCATGTGACCGACAGGTTTTGTACGGCTTAACTGCTTTCTATCACAAGAGCAGTAAGAGTGAACACATTCCTATCACCATTTACATATAGCCTTTCACTGATACTTACCCTGAGTAAATGCAAACCTGACCTACATTTGTATGATGTACACTAAATGAATCTCACTATTTACAGTTTTTGTTGACTGCATGCAGATTGCGAGTGTTTGAACTGTTGCTGACCTCAGTAAGATCATGAAAACACAAGTAAACATGAAATGCTAAATTGGTGTCAAGTAAGACTTGGTCACCAAGTTAAGGTAATGACATCACCATCAATAAATTAATATCACATATGGCATGTATCATCAAATACTTTTAAGTTTGACCAAACATTTGGCAAAACAGAGACTGCCTTGTTCAAGATAGTAGTTACAGTAAAAGACTGTAACTACTTATTGTTTGTCATAAATGAACACCCACTGAAACATGTTAAAAATTCAATGTCAGTGTCAGCAGTTGGTAGCAACTGAATGGACACTTGAGATGTATCTATAGTCATTTCACATAAATGTGAAATATCTGCAAACTCAGAGTTACTGCCACAACCACTTTAATTAATGACTACCAAATGCATGCATTGGCTGTGTCATGGCTCATGATGGCAAAATCAAATTCCTTATTATACAAATTCCTGCAGCCAGTTTTCAGATAAAACTTTTTACATTTGTGGTACCCATTAAAGACGAAAGGGTAAGCTAAATTTCAGGTTGATAAATTTATCCATTCATGTGTTTTTGCCATTTTTTTTTTAAATTACCTGTTTTTATAAAAATTAGTCTTTGAACTTTAAACTTTCTTAACAGCAAAGTACGTAGATGATCCTGAGCCAGGTTTGGGAGGAATTAAAATGATGAAAGAATTTTGACTCCAGGGCAAGTCTTTTCTGAGATAATTGCAAAAACCTAAACTTGATAATTACAGCACCACCTTTGTGTGTAGTATGACAAGTTTTGGGATCTGAGTAATTCAGGACAGAGGTTTTGTATTTCCAGGTCTTATGTGGCCGTGAAACATAACAAGAACAGACAAAAACATCTGAGGAAACTGTACATCAGTTGCTAATTATCTGAAGTTAGTAACGGACAAGATATGTTTATATCAGATTTTCACACAGATGTGTTCATGTTTTCATATTTGGTTTCCAAAACTCATACTTTTGTGAATGCTGTCACCATTCAAAGTAATTCACCAATAAATAAAAGTACTTATTTTCATAATAACTAGACAGATGGTAGATGAACTCAACATAATACAGTATGCACCCATCTATGATACTGTTCTTTTGTGAGGGGTTCAAAACGGGCTCTGGATGAAGGAGGTTCCCTGTCTAGCTGGCAGGTAACTGATTTCCACCAAAGTCCTCATTGATGCGTTTCATGATCAATCACAACAGCCAAACACTCCCCAGCTGTGTCTTGTGGCCCTGTGCTGTCCTAAGGGGAGCTGTGCCCTACTATCTCTGCCCACCTCACACCTACTTTAACATTAAAGCTAGCCTGACAGGAGGACATCCAGAGGTGATCCATCAATCCACGCCAAGACAAACTACTGAGTCGAAGAACAACTCTTAAGTGTGTAACTGTGCTTTTCTATTCTTATCACTGCTACTACAATGTCTGGTGAAACCATAAGACACATTTCTGCCAGGATATTTAAATGATCCTACAGAACAGAGATATAGAAGACAGAGATGCAGAAATAGGAAAAGTGGCAGCCACTACTTACCCAAATTTTGCAGCGATGTCATAAACCTGCTTTTCATGCTGGAGGACCTTTTCGCGGTCTCCCTCAAACAGCAGGGTGGCCACACACAAGTGGTTGGGGTCAAAGCCTTTGAACTGAGAATTAAAGAAGTAAACTAATTTTTCATGGAAAACACCCGCAGCAAGAAATTTACAGTGTTCACCCCTGGTTATTTTTACCTTGGTGATGTAAAATTTCTTCAACCCGTCCAAAAAGGAAGTGAAAATTGAAGATACTTGAGGCTTCAGGGCATGACCTGTTAAATATCAGATCAAAGTCAGCTCAGTTTATTCACCTAAAAGTAGGCCCCAAAAAATGATACCATTTCCCACATATTAGGCAAACTCTCTGCTTCTGTGTGCATCCTCCAGTGTTCTGAGAGGGCAAGCGAATCAGATATATTTGGTATTACAAACAAAAGAAGAAGAAATAAATGGTAACATTTGAATAACTTTACAACTGGCCAGTGACTGCGAGCGACAGCGACTATAAATCAGAGAGTTTCCGAAGGGAAGTGGGGTTGACACAGTGATATCTGTCTTCCTCACCCACCCTTTTTGATTTATTCCTGATCGGACGCACAAAAGCGCCTGTGGACAAGCGAAAATGAGGGGCTGGGGCCAATGGGATGGTTATCAATCACAGCAGGGAAGTCATGGGTGATGTCGCCGAGACTTAACAGTTCATTTATTTCCCCCTATGCTCAAGTCTCTTCATCACTTAATGTCCTAATTGTTTCCATTCCAAAATTTGATTGTGGGTCTTAAGGTCTCTCACTGCCATCATACTCGTTAATTAAATACTCAAAATCCAGAGAGACAAAATTGCCCCTTACAACAGACAAAATTTTACCCCATCTGAGCTTTGGTTGTTTATATGTTTATATTATTTTTCCTTTATACAAATTCAAATTTTTCATCATGTGCACCAACACAGGTAGTGCTAAATTGTTTGTGTAGTCTCAAACTAAAAAGAACCTGTTTATACATGAACTCTCTCAACAGTAATCATTATTAAAAAAAGTAAGGAAAATTTACTATTAAATCCATAAATGTATCATAGTGCCATGAGTTTTAGTTTTCATTTCCTAAATAAAATAATAATTTAAAAAAAAAATCCTGGTCACTTTGTCTTCCCTGCGTAACGCTAGGAAGTGCCTACTCGGAGAAAAGTGGAAATACAGGGAAGATAATGAGATCCCACGAGACTGAGGAACTTTACAGAGATCTCTGGGAATTCCAGATGCATTCCACTAGACCTTAGGAAACAACATCACAAAACTTCAATGTAATAACAACTTAATTCTGGTCGGGTTTATTTTTCATCGTGCTTCAAACTGTGTGTGTGTGTGTGTTTGTGTGTGCGCGGAGATATTCGGTTGCAGAAATAATAATCAATTTAACGATTCAGTGCTGTGGAGGGTTGTGACATCATTGCCTACTGCACAACTGCCATTTATGGTTAGGTGCAACACCAACCAAAACAAAATATGAGAAGCAAAACTAAACTAAAGAAATGCTTAAAGCCTGTCATGTGCCTCATGTTGCAAAGCTGTCTGATCAAAGCCAAATGTTTTATTGGGGCCTTAAAAAACAAAAAAATGAAAATGTCTTACTTGTAAAGTGAAAAGCTAATGTCAAGAATTTGTGGCTTAAATGAAAGTCATATACACATAAAGAGGTAATAACTGGACTGGGCCTAAATGTGAATACCAAACAAAACTTACCAAATTTAAATTGTTCATTATCCATGAGTCTTATAGAAGCTGGAGCACATCTCTGGGGGGAAAAAAGTTGGCCTGAATTAGTCAAATGAACATTTAAGAGCTTTGGCTTTATAGCTTTTTGTTATTTGTCCTAAATGTACAGTATACAGACTCTCTGAGACAGCACTTCAGGCCAAATGAGATCTGATGACATCAGAAGCCTTTGCAATTTGGTCTATAAATCCATTTTCCCCATATTTTCTTCTGACAGGTTAGCTTTAAACAAGGTAAAATGAAGACTTGAAAGTGCTTATTTTGTGCATATTTCATAGACACAGTAACTTTCTAGCCTCAATCACATGTTGAGACATGGAGTTATGCAGCAACAGAGCATAACATGCTGACGAGGAGATTAACATGTTACCTGTCTGGCAACCTCTCGAAGACAGGCAACTCCCATCTCGAAATTAGGGAACACCACAGAGCCGTATTTTTGGTACTCTGGCATGGGACGAATCTTCATTGTAACCTCAGTAACCACACCCAGTGTTCCTGTGGAAAATCACAGGGAGAGATTTTGAGCAGAACAAAAAGAAGTACATCAGTTCCCACAGTTTATATGACCTAACCCGCTTTGAGTGGAACTCAAGACTGTTTTACAAGGCTCTGGTACATGTCCCAAGGGTTATTCTGGTGACCTTTGTCTCACATTTCACTTAGCAGATCTGGTTTTCTACCACACACTAGGGGATAACAGATTTATCAGCTTAAGAACACGAGAAAGTAAAGGAGTATATCAAGGGCAGCCAGGCCAACAGCAGCAACACATACACAGGTACAAGGAAACCTCTAACTGACCTTATGACCCTGGAAGCTTTCTGCTGAAATACTCACTCTGCTTGGTTCAAATATGCCCAATGCCTATTTAAAAGTGGTTATCAATCAAATAAGTTCACGTAAATTATAGACAGGGAGGGATGTTTGCTATCTCTTCAGATAATAATGGAAACTTCCAGCACTCACTTTCATATGACTTTTCAGAAAAAGACTTGACTAAACAAGATTTTCCTTTTTTCACCATTAGACGAAAAATGAAAACTAGAGTGACTAGAAAAACAAAACAAAACAGGACTTTAACATCAGATGCAATCCAAATTAATTTAATTGGATATTGCTCTATCTACATAAAGAATACAAGCATGCACTTCAAAAAAAAAAACCCCACAAACAGTCTCAAAAACTGCTCTCCAAGTGAACTGTGAAAACGCTTAAAGGGTTTTGGACTGTTCCAACAAAAGAGAATATCTGACAGGCTCTCACAACATTTAATTGCCATTTTCACCCTTTCTCCACATACTTAACAATGAACAACAGCTATTACAGCTAGTTTGTGAATTTTATTGCTATGATCCAAATTGCTTTCTCCCACCCCGTGTGCTCTGTATCATTATAGATCACGTTCATTTATAAATGTATCCCCCATGAACACAGCCACAGTCCATCAGGAGGCTTCATCAGCCTGTTATGGTTGTTAATGAGGCCTCTAATGTGACACTGCATGCCACATGCTGCTCCCTAGTGGCACAGTGGAAAACGTGACTGCATTGGGCCTCACCCCAAGAAAGGCTTTTTTTTCCCCTTCTGACAGCATGCAGGAGAAGCCACTTAATGAGAGAGGGGTGGGGATATGGCGAAAGGGAGAAAGAAAGACTGTAGGAGGAGCTAGACTAAGGGCTAAACGGAGGCAATAAGAACAGCAATGTTGGAAAAACTCTCTTGAGACAGATGCAATGCAATGAAATGCTGGAGTGCAGCTTAAGCTAATTTTACTGTAACTCTCTATTAAACTAACCTCATCTTAAAGGATTCGTATTTGCGGAAAGGGAATATTCACAATAAAGAGTCTTTTTAGCAGCAAATATTTCTACCAGAAAAGCCACTGACCATTGTGGAACCACCGCTTTAAATCAATCATTTAACTCAACACATTAGATTAGCATTAGTTGGTTTCATATTATATTTTCCGCATGGTTGAGGGGAGTTTAAAAGAGAAAGGGATTATCATTGATCATTCCAATCATTGTTTACACTGGCTGTAGCAAGGGGGAAGAACTACTTTGCATTCAGGTTACTTCAAGGTCAGAGAGATACACAGACCCGTTGTTGTGCCGAGAATAAGAAGCTTGAGGTTTCACAGTAATTTCTAATGAAATGAATGCGTTCCACTTAACATGCAGAGCATAGTTGAGGGTTTTAGTGTGGTGCTTTGCTGTTGCTGTTGTTGTGGCCTACTGTCAGACTCCAGGATGGGGTTCTTTGGGTGAGGAGGTAGATAATTTTAATGAGACCGTGTGCTGGTGTGACCTCTTAGCAAAAGAGTTAGACCTCACAGAAGAACACGCTCTACCACTGAGGTGTGGTCCTGTCCTATCTCCGCTCAGTGTAGCAAGCCCAGCAGCAAGCTCATTTTAATTTCATTCACCTTAATTACAAAACAGTTCCTCCTCAATACTCAGGTTTTGAAGATTTAACATGTTAGAAAAAATGTGTTACAAGTGGCTACTTTGATATTAGACTAAACTGTTGAAAATCTTTCTAATATAAGCGAGTAAACAATATCTAGCTATGATTACAAGTAAACTGTTCTATTATTTTATATATTTTATTTTATATTACTTTTTGGATGCTATCAATGCTATAGTTTTTTTTATATACTTTGACATACACTAGACAGTACATCGGAGGATGCACCATGTATTGCTGGCCATAAAACTAGCCAGTAAGCAAGAAAAACATTATTCTGCTATTGGTTGTAACAGGATATTTAATCCAAAACTGGATTTTTAAGACTGACATTGATACTGATATTTGGTGATTTAAAATTTCCAAAATTCCAATATACCGACTGATGTCTCCTTTCAGATACTTGAAATATAAACTGATTTCCCTAAAATCTGTTATGTGTAGTTATTTATTTATTTGCCTGACTTTTCTTGGATCAGCTGGTTGTTGTGTTTGTAGCGTTCCAACACGTTGCAGGGAAGTTGTAGAGTACCCTCTAGTGGATAAACTATGCAACACCAACACTCATAACATGGCTGAAGGGTGTTTCTCCTGTCTCTTCTTTACGTTTTAAATTTTCATTTATCGGCTGTTATAAATGCTGATAGACAGACTGGCAAAAAGCTATTAAGAATAAGATCAGCGCTACCAGACTTTGCTGCTTCCAGTTGAAGCGCATGTTCTTATTAGCAGATAGTATTAGTCCGACGATAAAACAGTCATGCTCTAATTGATTGCATTTGAAATAATTAACTTGTTAGGTTATTTTTCAATGCCATGTTTTTTCATAATGCATTGGCATTAGTCACACCACATAATAATCATTTAAAACTTGAAAATTCCAATCAATTCACTTCAATAATTTAGAAACTTGAAAAAGCCTAGCTATTTACCAAGAGGGTAAGCTTTGATTTAAAAAAAAAAAAAAAAAATCTTGATATGACATACATGGAATGTATTCCCTATTATTGTAACTCTTAAAATTTATCTTATGGAAAAGTAAGTCCTGGTTTTTGTAGTGGTGTCCTGTGTCAGTATTTACCTACAGACAGCTAATGGAGAGGGGTTTTCAATATATGCAAATGTGCTCCCATGCAGTTCTCAAAAAACCCAACATTTCATAGCTCAGCTATGCGTCGATTGAATGCTGATTGGTTGACAAGTGGGCTGGAACAGGGAAGGGAGCCACAGTCTACTCACAGGAGTTCACCAGGAGTGGGAGAAGCATGACAAAATATCAAAGATCCAAAAAATAAAGCATGAAAAGTATAGACAGTGGCAGTGGACACTTCATTGTTTTTAACACTCAATTTCACTTCAGCTTTTTGTGTGTTATAACTATAGCTCTGCATCTGGCTGCAGGACCAGCAACAACACAAGCAAGAGTAGCCCACAGACGGGTGGTACCACATACTTTGGACACTGCCTCCATCTGGCAACAAACAAATGTTTTCTGCAGGTAGACGGGCTGTCCATAGCACCCTTCAGCCTACCAATGCAGAACCATGTTCAACTCATGAGGCAGAAGGACACTGCACAATTCCATTATTGTGAAGTGTTTATAACTCATGTCAAACACATTTAAGGCAGAACAAAATTCTTTTGAGAAGATCTTTAATTCTGTGGTGACTGAGTCATAAAGAGTAAAAATAAATGTGGATAGCTTAATGTGCAACTACTCATACATGGCAACTGTCAGTCAAAACATGAAGCCTCACTGTAGCCAATTTACACAGGTTTATGCTGATTTTTACAAAGTGTCTTATATAGTATAACAGGCAGTTAACCTGCACAGTCAGGACACAACTTCAAACCTTCAAAATTTCAAACCCTGTTTGTTGGTATGATACTGTTGCTGAGATCAGTTTCACTGAGCACAAATAGAGACTTCTGCAGCAATCCTCGTCCAGTTGGGGAGCAGATTGCTGAGCTTTGTAGGGCAAATAAAAAGTTTGTATCCACAGCTGTTTAACATAGTGATGCCAAGAGTCTCTGAACCTCCTCATTATGCAGGGGAAACCTGACATATGGCAGTATTCTCGTGGGCACTCACAAGGACAGGACAGTGCAGATGGGGTGCAGAGGACACTTGCTGGTTCCTAACTAACACCCCTCCAGATCACATTTCCACCAGTGCTAGTTAATGTGTAAGAAGTGCAGAGCATGAGAACTGTCCTGATGCTACTGTTTAATCACAGAGGTTTCACAGACATGCACACAAACCATCGTTAACACACATGTTTACACAACTGCACACACGTCTACATGCACTTCTGAACTGGAATCACAAGAGAAAGTCATCCAACCTTCCGAACCCATGATGAAGTGGTGAATGTCGGGCCCTGTGGACATGCGTGGTCCCTGACAACTCTTTTCAATCACACCTCGTGGGGTAACCATCTTTATGTGGACAACCTATTCAAGTCAGAACACAGCAATACAAGAACTTTAGATACAAAAAAACAGTAGTATACCTACCCAGACTTAGAGAAGTTGACAAATATTTGGACATGCACACATTTCATAACTGATTCTGTGACATTTCAGGGTGAAGTCCACAAAACCTAAGGTAATCATTTTCTTTCTAATTACTATGCAGTAACATTCCCTTATGCCCTCTTCAGTGCATGGAACAAACACAAGCAGGTACTCACCAGGTCCTCAATGTTGCCGTAGATGTTCTTCTTCATACCTGATGCTCTGGTTGCTACCCAGCCGCCCAGGGAGCTGAACTCCATGGAGTCAGGCTCATGTCCTGTACAGTAGCCGCTCTCATTAAGCTGCAATAAAAAGAAAAAAAAAACATGTTTGTTTTTAACTTAAAAGGGAGTCAGAAATGTGTGGTAAACAATGATGTTGTAAACCCACGAGAATGTTTTAATAACAAGCAAAGAGAATGAGCAAGCAAAGGGAAAATATAATTGCACCTCTGCTGCTGCATTTCACTGCTCTAGTTATACCGCAATGTAAAAACTGTGGTTTTATGGCATCAGAGGTTTTTATAATGGCCTAAAATAAACCAAGTGGAAAGACTGAATAAATAATGCACTGATCTCTCTCTTTAGTCTGACAGCAGCGCTGCTGTCATGTGTAAAATAATGCCTGTAAACTTGATATTTCCAGCTCACACAAGCCTTTTTTGTTAGTAAAACTACAATAATAGTAAGTTTTACATGTTTATTTAAATGTATGAGTTATGCAGGCAAGACTGCTGCCCATTCCTCTTCCACAGAGCCACAGAACACAACAAAATACACTGTAAATTGCTTTGTTCCTTGCCATGCAGCTATAACAATGTACTTCTGAGAAAACTATTCATCAGATACACTATCCCTAAGGCTTTGAGGAGAACGTGTAGGTCACTGGGAGCCCACACATTCTCCTTAAGGCAGACGTACCACTGAAAGATTGCATCTTTAGGCGGAACATTCAACAGTAATAATAATTAAGATCTTAAAGTACAACAACAATGCTCCCCAGAAGCACAAGGGTAAAGTCAAGCCTTGTTTTATCACAGCATTCCTCTGGAAGGCAGTTTATAATGCAGACCCATCTGCTCTATGAAATCAGCCCAGTCTAAATGCAGAGGTGGAGTCTGCTTTAGATGCAGCTCACGCATTCCTCTACATCAAACGCCTGCTCCTTCTCCATTTTTCTGAATTAGCTTGATGGTGCCATCTGCTCATGACCACCGTCTCAGACTCTAATCTCTCCCCTTCAGCGCTCTGCTCCTATCTCAAACTCCTTCCTGCACCCTGTTAGATCTACTGAGCAAAGAGTACCAAGGTGAATGAGCACAGACAGCCTCCAAGGGAACAGTCACACAGCTTGATTGTTGGCACAACATTTTACATTAATGTAAGCTCTTTCAGTGAACGAAAATGGATGGGCGAGCAGTACTTACCAATCTCTCTAGATCCTGACCGACAATGCCAGCTTCCACATGGGCAGTTAAATTTTTCTCGTCAATCCACAGAATACGGTTCTGTGACAAACAAACAACAGGTCTGAGGAGGTCATAAACATAAATAAATTCTATATTTCACAGAGTTTTGGGGAAAAAAATGCTGTTTAAAGCAGTTTCCTTTGTGTACAACTGCTGCTTTCAAACAGATCTTGTGTATCACCATGTCTGTCATCTGAACTCTGCCTACATCTGTTATGTGGACTTAAAATATCTCAGACTCAGACATAAACACTGCACTCAAGAGCAGGCTGTGGAGACAGTCTCTTCACAGTTTGCTTAGATGTGTTCAGAATTGCTAGAGGATGGGAGACAACTGTCAGTTTCCCGAAGGTTAACATCCAAATCCAAAAAAATATGCCTCTTATTTGGGCTGCTGGGCGCGTGGCTTACCCCTACCTATAGGAGGTCATCTCATATCGGCCATAAATTAGTCACCAGAGGTAATAAACTTTATGTTCCTACCACATTGGTCCTTTCATGTAGTTCCGCTAGAGACACCTGACCTCTGACCCCTGACATAGAACACTGGTCACTGATGTCAGTGGCAGCAAACTTAATGAGTGGTGGGCTAGCAGCTTCCAGACAGCTTGTAGATCACCTCTAGGTGAGCCTGGATCAAAGGGCTTTACTGTACAGTGACAATTTTCACCACTTTATATTGTATCCGATAAAAGATTATCATGTTTATGGGGACTTGTTTGGGATTCTATTAAGATTAATGGCTGGTGCATCACTTGGGTTATGTCCCTATACACGCAACTAATTTACCAATTCTAACTCTGGCTGCGCTTGTGTTACTAAAAATGCAGAGTATATGGAAACAGGAACACTGGAAACACTCAATTTTTGTAGTCTTATAATGCAGCAGCTTGTAGCTTGAATTGGTGGCATGGGCTGAGCACACACTAACAGACCACAGTTCCCACTCTGATTTGCCGGTTTCCGGCTGATAAAAAGGAGGCATTTACTGAGTGCCAATAAATCTGACAATTTTTTTTGTTATCCAAACCTGAAGAGATATCAACAACAGACACAGAAAGCTACACAGAAATGATGATCACACAAAGTTAAACATTATTCTGAATATCCATTTCAGTTTATGGCCTAATGCCTATGAATAAGTATACTGATACAGCCAGACTCTAAGTATCTTTTCAGACTAGTGTTCTAACCTTAAAAACCAGATAGTAGAAAATGTTTGCCAATCTTTACTTAAATATGTGAGAAGATAAATTTGGAAACACTCTAAATGTCAATCATTATTGTTTGTCAGAAACAATCACAGAAACCTGACATTTCTGATTTCGTAATGAGAGTACTTATTAGGCTACATTTGGTTTTAGCTCTTCTTCTCCTTAGTGCTGATCGCACAGGTGTTTACGTACCATCTGTGAAGTATCCAATGAGACAATGGAACGAGTTTCTTCTGGGGGACACTCGAGGGCACTAGAGACACTAGTCCCTCCTAAAAGATAAAAAACACTGTTACAATAAAATCCCTTTTCACAGCAGTCATTTTGACATGTTAGAGGAGGAAAAGCACCATCCTTGAGGTGCAATTTATAATATTTTCTTATGATCCATCTGCATGCTTCAGAATTTCACTGCAGTAATGAATGACTGACTTTTATTGGTTTTTATTGATATGACTGTCCTACTCACAAACTGCTGTAAAACTAACAATATGTAAGATTAATTTCTCCTATTTTACCAGCATGATATTGTTGATAGTAGTGAGTAACAGGAGATATTGAAACAAAAAGGGACAGCATGTAAGTTACAATCATATGATATGCTTTAGGTGACAATCTAGTCATAGTCCATAGTGGCCAGTGCACAAATTTTAATAGCAGCATGTATAATAAGGATAAGGGTTTCACTGAGCCCTCCCCCACTACCCAAACAAAACAAAAAAAAAAAAATCATAACTGATGGATGAAATTACACTATGTGTTAAAGCTCATGAAATGCAAATAAACTAGCATCCTATATAAATTTAAGTAAAAGCTAATTATGTAGATTAACTCCTTTGATTTCATGGCTCACCTCCATATGGTATCAAACAAACGTTGTGTTTGCATGCGAGCTCCACAATTTTCACTACATCATTGTGACAGTCTGCAAAAACACAAAAGATTGTTTAAAAAAAAATAAAAGCCATCATAATTCATTTACCATCTGCTACAGTGTTCAT
>VUQS01038777.1:0-15530 GCA_015108495.1 Heterochromis multidens | reverse complement strand
AATTAGTTTTACATAGATATTCCCCCAGGCTGTCACTCTGATGAACACTGTGAAATAACCCACTGTTATATCATTCAGGTCATATGCGCACATGCACATTGCACTACTCAGTTTTTGCACTTATAGTTTGTATAGTTTCTTCTTGCTTTTTATCTTTCTATCTAGCTATCTTAAAAAACATTTCTTTTTTTGCATGCAAAGAGCAAAGTGAACCAAAGTCAAATTCCTTGTTTATGTGCACAAACTTGGCCAAAAAAAGATGATTCTGAGATATTCACAGTGCTCAGACAATCCTAAGATTTTTAATCCTAAGACCTTTGGTGAGCCTTTAACTTTTGTGTGCCATCAGCAGCAAAATTTTTGCTTACCAACTGAGATAGCTACTTAGATGCTTTTACTTTTCTTTAGATTGCCATTTTGTACATTTTGTACAGACCCAAGATAAATCACAAAAAGTTTGCTAAGTCCTATCAGGTCAAACTTATAAAATGTTGAAAAGAAATCTGTTAGGAATGTGAGCATGCTAACATGCTAAACTAAAATGATAAAAATGGTAAACATTATACCTGCAGAACATCAGCTTGTTGTCATTGTCACTGTGAGCATCTTGGCAAGCTGACATTAGCTTTTAGGACAAAAAACCGTATCTATAAGTGCAGCCTTATGAGCGCATTGAAACTTTTAGGCTCTACAAATTAAAAGCTGGGGTGACTCTAGAAATCATTCCATTTTTCTCTGTCGACCTGCTTGTGTTTCCATTTGACCTCTTTGACCTCTATTTGTTTCCCTCCCTGTACCCTTGTTCCTGGTCTCCAGTTTGATGAGTGAGAGTGCCGCCAGCCTGCTCCATCACCACAATGGTCGACATGGAGACCCAGTACCATCCCCCTTCTCCCCTGGAAGACTCTGTGCTGGGCAGCCCGCTGTGTGCTGATGACGATTTCATGGGTAGCATGGAGGAGTTCCCGGACATCTCCCAGTCCATCAGCGATGATGCTCTTAGCTCCTTTGATGTCCCAAAATATCAATCCTCAAGCAATGGCTCTGATGGTTCCATTGTCATTGGTAAAAATAAGTGTAATTTATCTTTGTCTTAATAATAATACACTTAGACCATTAGGGGTTTGCTCTTGTACAATAATTTCACAGTGTCCCAGCAGCTCAGTGTAATCTCTTTGCCATTCCTGTTGTTGTCAAACCAACCAGGACTCCTTCAGTTTAGCCCTGTAATCCCTGTTTTGTTCCAAATTAAGGTTCAGATAAGAAACTCTCTTTAGCCTATTTAACCTTTTCCCTAAACCCACAATAAGGCTGTACTACATTAACTTAACAGCCCTTTCTTTTACTCAGACTCATCTTTTCTGACTAATTGATTCCATTGATTGATCTGTGTGATATCTGACTTACTGATTCTCTTGATGTATTTCTTGCCCATTCCCTTCAGTATTTCCTGCTTGTTTTCTTCTTTATTTCCTAGTTTTACCTCCTTTTTTCCACCTCCAGCTTTTCTCTTTGCCCCATATCCAATGAGGAATTTACACATTCCTAAACCACCATGCAAAACT
Source organism: Heterochromis multidens (assembly GCA_015108495.1). Lineage (NCBI taxonomy): Eukaryota > Metazoa > Chordata > Actinopteri > Cichliformes > Cichlidae > Heterochromis > Heterochromis multidens. The sequence continues at coordinate 13,965 of VUQS01038777.1, read as the reverse complement.
TCTCAGGAAACATCCACTTTGCTTCTGTGTTTCCTCCTGAATAGACATGGTCTGGAAAATTTATATGTTAGAAAAACGTATGCAACAAGTGAAGAAGCTGTGAAGAGTAAGTGTCGGGAGTGTGGAGCATCATAGAAACATTTGATGATGTCATGGAAAAGACCGTGTGAGGGTGTATGCGATTTATGGGTGTTTAGGAGTGTAAACACAGTGAGAAACAGGAGCAGAAGCAACGCTGATATGCTTTCCCTCGCCACACTCAGTTGAAACATGTGCACTTGCCCCTAGCTGGAACAAAGCTCACTGCCAAATGCTGCTTATCCCTGTGCTGGCGTCTCTAACCAAAACTCATGTGGTTTGACTTAGTGCCACTGTTTTGTACCATTTCATCTGTGCTATTTGTGTACCAAGCAAGTTCTACCTACCATGTTCCCTTTGCAGTGTGGAAATGGAAAGCTGTTGGCAACACACAGCAAACCCCTGTGACCTGTCATCCAAGAGGAAGCTCAGTAATACTACTACATAATGATGTTATGCTTCTGACAGGCAGTACATCACAGCATGCTAGTATCTCTAAATAAATGCTGTGATAGAACAGACTGTCCTTGTTGGGTCATAGAGGTCAAACTGCACTTCAGATTCACTAATTCTTTGGCCAAGGGCGATGGATGGTAGAGATAAAAAATTATTACATTTACTTCAAACTTCTCAAGCTTACGACTTAATTTATACATGAATCCAGAAATTCACAGAACAAATGCGCATTTGCATAGCATCGCCAAATGAGAATTATGGCAGGGGTCTTTTTGCAGTTAACAGGTTTATACAGTCCAAAATTTTACAAGAGTTTTTTGTCGTTACATAGCCATAGGTAACTTATTGAAATGGGGGGATACTTGGATAGCCTGTCCTCAGATCTTTCAGGGTGGTGCACTCTAAATCTGAAAGTTATTTTGCAAAGACAAAGAAAGAAACCTTTGAGTTTGTTTATTTTCTCAGTGATTTGATCCTACTGTACATGTAACTCTTTAGAAAAAGCTTGTGAGTGTTCATTTCATTTGACTGTGTAATTTCATGCTATTTCTTTCTTCAGTTAAAATTATAATGCTGTTTGTCAACAAACAAAGGAATTGGTTAATATCTCACCAGATCTATTTAGTTATCCATTAAATAGTAGCGTTAGTCATGGCAATAGTGCCATGACATATTTAATCACGTGCATGCTTGTGTTTTGTAGATGTGCTCACGCCAGCATCCAGCCCATCTTCGGTTGTTTATGGGGTGGCAACTAGCCAGGAGGAATTGTCATCGTCGTCCACATCACTGAATCTGGAGTGTCGAGTGTGTGCTGACCGCGCCTCAGGCTATCACTACGGAGTCCATGCCTGCGAGGGCTGCAAAGTGAGATTACACAAATAAATTCTAGAGTCAGAAATTTGGTTCCATTGTTGTTCTATTGTTATTGTTGCATAACAATATCTTCAATAGGCTGCATAGGTCATTCTTGCCACATGATCTCCCTTATCTTTTCACCCTATGCCCTACCTAATCTTTACCACCAATATCCAGCCAATCTCCTCCATAAGTCATTCACAGTTAAGCACAGAAAGCCTGTTAAACTCATATTAACCAGATTCAGAATAGTAAATTATTGATTATTTTTAGGTGTAACTGAAGAAGGAAATGTCAGGCTGAATCCAGGGGCAGTGTGTCTTGTGACTAATGATACCGGTTAAAAGGATGATAAATGCAACACTCAGCCTTTACACATGGTCGCTCAGTAATCCTTAAGTTAATTGTTTACCAGTCATGTTGAAGAGCAACCCAAGGCTATTTTAAGAGGAACCAAGGGGTAAGGATAGTGTGACTTGGTGTTTTTTAGGTGTGTTTTTGAGCTAATGTTGGCTATCAGTTATTTCAGGTAAAATTTTACATTAGGACAAAGTTTTTACTTTCCCAGCGACTAAAAATCTTCACACAGACACTACTGCCTAATGTCACCATGTATAATGAGCTTATGCAGAGTGAGTGGAAATGATGAAAATAAGGAGGTTAATGGACTGTTGGCAGAAACTTAAAGTATTTAGGAAACTTAATGAACTGCATAATTTTTTATGACTAAATAAGGCATAATCAAAGTTACAGTTGGGAAAAACAGCTAAAGTTATTGTTTTTTTTTTTCAAATATTAGTAACAGCCAAAGCTCAAAAATATGAATTAGTCTGATTTTTTTTAATTTTTTTTTTATTCTGATAGTTACCTAAAAATACCTGATGTTTTTCTGTTACAGTCTAGCCCCTTTAAGCTGCTGATGATTGCACAGGCACAACATAAATGACATAAAAACAACTTAAAATAACATAAAAAAAGGGAGGGGGTTTCTAACCATGGCAAACAATAATTGTTTGTTATAACACACACACCCTTTCATTTGCATGTTTTTTATGATGTTTGGTCAGCGATCAGTAATAGGAATATGAGCCTGATGATGTCAATACATTCATTCAGTGTGACACTGGATACAAGCAACGTCACCATGAAGCCCACTTGAGCGAATCTGAAATTCTTTTTCGTCACCGTCACGTTATTATATGCTTGCTTGTGTGCCAGTGTCAGGCGCGGGGTTAGTGGGTGAAAGTCAGCTGGAGTTAAGTGCTCACATGATTGTAGCATGTCTGTGTATTCTTGCACAGTATGTGTGTCTTTCAGACTGTCTGTGGGCATCTGTGTGTACTTTAGCAAATTGAGTGACAGTTTTGGATGAAATCTTAAATTTTTGGTGTTAAGTAAGGCTAAATGCTTTATTAGGCAACTCCCCAGGACATTTTCTACCCTTCAACAAGCTATAAGTATGCCATGGTCCATCTGTTCCTTACCAAAGTTAAGTGCTGCTTTTTGTCAAGGTTATGTAAACAGGGAGAAACTGGTGTTATTCCTTTGTGAACAAAGAATTGCTTTTCCGATTATTATTTTCTTAATACAGGATTAGCCAATAATTTTATTTCTGAAACTGGTTGCAAAACAGCTAACTTTATTAAAATGTAATTTACTTTGCTGTGTTTTATTAAGTTTCTCAAAGCAGGCTTCACTTTGTGCCTGAGCAATCTGGCCCATAGTTTTCTTAGCCTGTCATTCATACAAAATGAAAACACGCATTTGCTTCATGTGAGCAGTAATTACATTTCTTATGTTCCCCCCCCCTCATTTCTCCAGGGTTTTTTTCGGCGGACCATCCGTCTGAAGCTGGAGTATGACAAGTGTGAACGTCGCTGCAAAATCCAAAAAAAGAACCGCAACAAGTGCCAATACTGCCGCTTCCAGAAGTGCCTGTCAGCGGGCATGTCCCACAATGGTGAGTCCTACAGGGCACAGAGCGCAGCAGGCCTGGGCAGTACTGTGGTTCTTGTTACTTGTAAACACAGACTACTTAACAGAGTAGCAAGATTGAACAAGCACGTACCCACATAATTAGCACAAGTAAGCAATCAGACAGTTGAGTGTGCAGATGCATGTTAAGGCAGGTCACTAACTGATAGCTAATTCAGGCAAATATATGTTTGTATGTCATTTTCATAATGGAGCAGTTTTAAGTTTTGGACAATTTGAACTTCCTTTATTCAGAAATAGACCAGAAATAAACCTGCAAATCCTGCAGATATAATACACACTCTTGCAGTGTCTTGGCAGTGCTAGTGTCGTATTGCATTCTAATTGTATTGGCTGAAACTGCTTGACCCATTTGGTGCAGATGTGTGAACAGGAAGGGAAGTCACCTGACCTTGTGGGTCTGTCCACTCGATCATTTTATTTCCAGCTTGCAAATGCCTAGAAGCTCACTAATAGTCAGATTTTGTGCCCATGTAATACATGGAGAACATCAAGAGAGCAAAAACAGTCACAGAGTTACAAAAACTGAAATTATGTCAATATTACTAATTAATCACCTTTGATACTTATGTATGAATAGCACATCCAACTCGTTTAGTCTTCTGTACAGTTCTATTCATTTTGATACTGAACATTCTTTCTTGCCATTGTAACAGCACAAAAGCTCTTTATTATCAAAAGTAACTGAAAGTTTTCTTAAATCCAGCAACTTAATACCTCATATTTCATTTACTGACAAGACACAGATAACTCAACAGACTGACCCCTACCCACTTTTAGCTCCCTTCCACACTTATCCCCTCATACTGTCTCTTAGGAATTGGACTTACACTAAGCTTAACATCAATCACTTCCTCACATCTTAATTAGACTTGGCTCCTGGCCAGGCGCCCACTGTGGAGCTTTACTAGCTTCAGATGATCCATCCACTTTGTGAGCCAGAATCTAATCGGCCCTCTGTCAGCTCAATATCACATCCTTGCACAGTCCTGTTCAGTATGCTTGGATTCATTTTGTAAAGGACCATCAATACCAGAATATCAGATCTTTTTTTGCTTTTATGGTCTTCTAAAAGCAGGCAGTTGGTACAGCTGGTCTTCTCACTTAGGTGTGTGTGTGGGCGCATGAACGTGTGTGCGTAAAACAGCTTGTGCACATTTAAACTGAGGGTTGAAAATAGTTCACCTCTAATCTCATTAGTCAGATGGGATCAGACAGTCTGAGAGATGCCAGCGTCCTCTCATAGAAAAATAACACTTATTTTTTGTATATTGTTGAACATTTCAAACAAATGTTGCCCACTTTGTAATGTGTACTAACTTATGTTATTTGACTTTTAATGGCAAATAGACACTTTTTTTTACTCTTGCATTGTGTTTTATTTAGTACAGGATATTTCTGATACACTGAAACTTGTTACATATTTAAAGTTGGAGTAGATAATCTTTGACAGAACCTTCTATGGTAAACTGGTCCATGTTTTTCCTGACCTTTTAAGTTGTTTTCTTTGCTGTAGATTTATTATAAGTGTCCAGGCATATCTAGATGTTTTTGTAAAACCCAGAGGAACTAAATTATCTTTATGAAACAATTCTCTTACTACTTTGACTTTTGTACTTTTGTCCAGCTGTAAGCCAGTTAATTTATACTGGGATTAAGACTGGCAGATACAAGTTAGATTACCTGTTTGAGTTTACCATTTGAAATCTGTTAAGTTTATGGTTTTGTTATTACATGTTTTTATCATGTATATTCTCTTATGGTATGCTCAGCTATAAAGACAGTTTTGGCTTGTCCATTCTATCCATCCATTTTCTTCCACTAAATTCATATTGTGCTATATCTTATTTAAGAGTCTCTTGTTTAGAATAACCCCTTCATGAATTGCTACCTTATTGTGATGGAGGGGTTTGTGTGTCCCAGGGATCCCAGGAGCTATGTTGTCAGGGGGCTTTTGCCCCCTGGTAGGGTCTCCCTTGGCAAATTGGTCTTGGGCGAGGGACCAGATGAAGAGTGATTCACACGACCCTTATGAGTGTAAGAACAAGGGAACAGTTTACCCTGCCTGGGATAGGGTTACCGGGGCCTCACCCTGGAGCCAGACCTGGAGAGGGTGCTCGAAGGAGAGCGTCTGGTGGGGAGCAGCCCGAAGAGGAGACCACTCCCCTGCAGGCCCACCACCCAGAGGAGGCGTTGTAGGGGTCGGGCAGAGGCCAAGGGCGGAGACCCTGGGGGAATGATCCCCGACTACCAAGGCTGGCGATTGGGACATGGAACGTCACCTCTCTGGTAGGGAAGGAGCCTGAGCTAGTGCGTGAGGTTGAGAGATACCGGCTAGATATAGTCAGTCTCACCTCAATGCACGGCTTAGGCTCTGGAACCAGTCTCCTGGAGAGGGGATAGACTCTGTTCCAGTCTGGAGTTGCCCTCGGTGAGAGGCAGCGGGCTGGGGTGGGTATCCTGGTATCCCCTTGGCTTGCTGCTTGTACGTTGGAGGTTTTCCCGGTAGACGAAAGGATTTGTTCCCTACGCCTTCGGGTCGGGGAACAGGTCCCGACTGTCGTCTGTGCTTATGCGCTGAACGCCAGTTCAGAGTACCCAGCCTTCTTATGGGTGGGTCTATGGGTGGGGTGCTTGAAGGTGCTCCACCTGGAGACTCTGTCGTCCTGCTGGGAGACTTCAATGCTCATGTGGGCAACGACCTGTGTGAGACCTGTAGGGGCATGACTGGGAGGAACGGCCTGCCGGATCTGAACCCGAGTGGTGTTTTTGTTACTGGACTTCTGGTCAAACCACAGTTTGTCCATAACAAACACCATATTCGAACATAAGGGCGTCCATAAGTGCACGTGTCTCCAGGACACCCTAGGTCGCAGGTCGATGATCAATTTTGTAATCGTATCATCAGATCTGCGGCTGTATGTTCTGGACACTTGGGTGAAGAGAGGGGCTGAGCTGTCAAATGATTACCACCTGGTAGTGAGTTGGATCAGGTGGCAGGGGAGGATGCTGGACAGACCTGGCGCATCTAAACGTTTAATGAGAGTACGCTGGGAATGCTTGGCAGAGGCCCTGGTCCACAAGATCTTTAACTCCCACCTCCGGCAGAGCTTTGACAGCATTCCGAGGGAGGCTGGGGACATTGAGTCCGAGTGGACCATGTTCTGCACCTCCATTGTTGAGGCCGCTGCACTGAGCTGCAGCTGCAAGGTGGTTTGTGCCTGTCGTGGTGGTAACCCCCGAACCAGATGGTGAACACCGGAGGTGAAGGGAGCCATCAAGCTGAACAAGGAGTCCTATCGGGCTTGGTTAACCTGTGGGACTCCAGAAGCAGCTGATGGGTACTGGCAGGCTAAGTGGAATGTGGCTCCAGCATGGCTGAAGCAAATACTCGGGTGTGGGAGGAGTTCAGTGAGGCCATGGAAAAAGACTTTCGGACTGCTTTGAAGCGATTCTGGCAAACCGTCAGGTGACTCAGGAGGAGAAAGGAGTGCAATACAACTGCAGCAGAAGCTTAGTCCGCATTGCTGGCAGTAAGTCAGACTTGTTTACGGTGGGTGTTGGACTCCACCAGGGCTGCCCTTTGTCACCAATTCTGTTCATAATTTTTATGGACAGAATGTCTAGGCGTAGACAAGTGGGGGAAGGCTTCCACCTCGGTGGCCTCAGAAACTCTTCTCTGCATTTTGCAGATGATGTGGTCCTGTTGGCTTCATCAGGTGGTGGCCTCCAGAGTGTAAAGCAGCGGGTATGAGAATTGGCACCTCCAAGTCCGAGGCCATGGTCCTTAGCCAGAAAAGGGTGGAGTTCCCACTCCGGGTCAGGGATGAGTTGCTGCCCCAAGTGGAGGAGTTTAAGTATCTCTGGATCTTGTTCATGAGTGAGGGGAGAGGAGAGCAGGAGATTGACAGACGGATTGGGGCAGCGGCTACAGTGATGCGGACGCTGTACCGGTCCGTCGTGATGAAGAGAGAGCTGAGCGTAAAAGCGAAGCTGTCGATTTACCGGTCAGTCTACGTCCCTACCCTCACCTTGTAACCACTTACAAGCTCTGGGTAGTGACAGAAAAAACAAGATCGCAGATACAAGCGGCGGAAATGAGCTTTCTTTGAAGGATGGCTGGCCTCTCCCTTAGAGAGAGGGTGAGGAGTACAGTCATTCAAGAGGGGCTTAGAGTAGAGCTGCTGCTACTCCGCATCAAAAGAAGCCAGTTGAGCTGGTTCGGGCATCTGACTAGGATGTCTCCTGGACGTTCTGGGCATGTTCTACCGGGAGGAGGCCCAGAGGTAGACCCAGTACACACTGGAGAGATTATCTCCCAGTTGGCCTGGGAACGTCTCTGTGTTCCCCCGGATAAGCTGGAGGAGGTGGCTGGGGAGAGGGAGTTCTGGGCCTCTCTGCTTAGGCTGCTGGCCCCGGATAAGCGGAAGAAAATGGATGGATGTCTAGAATACAATAAAAGGCTGTCAGCACATCCTCTGTGGTGCTTTGGCACCAGATGTGCTTTCTGCAGTTCTTTTCTTTGCTATATTTCAACAAGCTTTTAGAATTTGCAGAGTAATTATATTTTCTGTATACATTTATTATTTTGCCTTTGTTTTTAAGTTGACTTGAAATTGTTTTATTTCGCAAGGCATTTTTACTAGATTTGTTTAAAGCACTTGGTGTACTCTTTGTTATATAGTATATCTTTTAATGTAAATGTTAAATATTAAATGTAATGTTTTTATAATAATATCCTCATAATAATAATAATATTATCATTAATAATGTCCAGTCTTGTATTTACATCACATTAGATTTATTACAGTTTCTGTAATATCGATGACATTGTAACTTTATCTATGACTTGACAGTTTTATGTCACCACAAAGTCATCTCTGTCTTTCTGTCTGCTGTCCACAGCCATCCGGTTTGGTCGGATGCCCCAGTCAGAGAAGCTAAAATTAAAGGCAGAGCTGGTGACGGTGGACAAAGAGGTGGAAAACTCCAAGCTAGCTGACCAGAAGACTCTGGCCAAGCATATTTATGAGGCTTACCTGAAGAACTTCAACATGAACAAGGCCAAGGCTCGAACCATTCTCATGGGCAAGACCAGCACTCCTGTACGTTGATTAGTGAGTAGAGTAGTAGGTTGGTGAGTGAAAGTTGTTGCATATGTAGATCTCATGTTCATGGATTCTTCCATTTCCGGCCTTTCCTCATAGTGCATGGTCATGTGGTTTTGTAACTTTTTATTTATTTTTTTCCCAACTGGAGTGATTTTTAGTCTCATTCTGAGCACATTAAAAAAAAATAGCAAATCAAATTCATGTCTCAATAATGACCTGGCAGTCACTCCCTTAGAGATTAGATGCAGCCAGCCAGTGACAAAATAAGTTGCTCAACCAGCAGTGCAATCCAACACACAAGATGGGCAAGGAAATTTTTTGCACAATAACCATATAAAGAGCCAGTGTATGAGCCTGTCACTTAGCCTTTCACTGCCCGTTTCCCTTAATGTGTATGTTCTTTTCATCACCCATTCCTATTCACTCCAAAAGCATTCCCCCTCTGCTATGTTTCTTTCACCGAAGAGAAAAAAAAAGAGGGGGGTTGAAAAGGAGAGGTTCATGGACTGCAGCCCAGAGAGCTTGTGAATTCCATGGATGGATGTGTAGGTGTAAAATGGGTCAAGAGGGACAGATGAGTCCAAGTGCACATCCAAGTTCAGGCACAGATCTTATCCACTGCTTCAAAACTTCTGATGAATAAGCAGAGCAGGTAGAAAGTGCTCAGTGAGTGAATATTGTTTGATCCACCTTTACTATCATAGCACTTTTACTCAACTCTTAACTTTCCATAAGTCATATGAGAGAGATAGAGAGAGATATGCTTAAATGCCTTTTATGTTTTTCCAAAAATTATGTTTTTATCTGGATGCAAAGCTTGTTGCTTCAACCCAGAACTAAAGGTGGATCATATGTCAAATTAGAATCATCCACAAGTTTTGGAAAATAATGGTTTTGCTGTGATATTCCTTTGAAAGAAATACAAGAAAAACTTTAAAATTTCACAGTTCCTGCAATAGTAATTTTTTTTATGCATCATATTTACTACTAAATGGGAAATCCTAGAATAAAGGGAGTGTGCTCAAAAATAAGCAAAGTATATTTATTAGAAAAACTGAAAGTATTTTACGTTTTTACAGTGTACATATTCAGCAGAGCCTTCGTCAGCAGCAGTGCAACATTTTATTTGAGGAACTCAGAAACTGAGAGTTATTCTCCATGAACCAAATATTTTCTGTGGTATTCTAAAATATGCTTGTCAACCTATTCTGAAATACCTTACATTTGTGATATGAAGTTGTGTATTTTGTACTATCTGTTAGAAGAAAATGATCAGGAGACCGCAGTACAGTATGTTCAGGGTACACACTGGCTTCTGGACTTTTGTTCCATGTTTCTCTGACTATTTTCTGTCCGTCTGAACTGCCACTATCAAATAAACGCATAACAGCATGACGTAGAAGTACAAAATTAGACACCTCAGCATCATGTTGCACATAACTTCCCTTGTTAATTTAGCCTACAATTAGAGCATCATTCATGAGTCAGATCTCCAATATGATGTGCAGGAGCAGGTGTAAAGTTGTTCATCAAAATGTTGTAACTTGTTCTCTGTGGGAACAGCGACATAACTAATACTCCCATTAGCTACCCACAATGTTATTTGTTTTCTATACAGATACTTTTATTGTAAAGAAACTTGTCAACAGGGCAATGGTTGCAGTATTACGTTTTTAATTTTTGACATTTTGAATTTGCCCAGGTTAGCCACCTTTGTGCTTATGCTGCATTTCTTTGAGCTTTAACTGTGCTCTTATTTCTAGAGCAATTAGAGCAACCTCAGACCTCTTTTGAATGTTTTGAGTGACATCTACTGTATGTTTATACATACAAGTACTTGCTCAAAAGGAATCATCTTTGTCTTGCAGTATAAAATGCTTTGACTGTTATTGTGAATTGGCACTATATAAATATAACTGAATTCAGTTGAACTCCAACCACGTAATAGTGTGTTGGTCTTTCTCAAGCCACCAAAACAGCTCTGACTCAGGGCATGGACACTGGATTTCTGTTAGTGTCCCACAGTTTCTGGCTCCAGCACACTGGCAGCGGCTCCTCTTGGCTGCATGTCTCCGTTGATTGGGCTTGTTCATTCAGTTGTTTAATTGCTGGGCTTTTTTTTATTTTATCATCCACTAGAAGTTCAATCGGATTTGAATTAGTGGAATTTGTGTGCACGTGCATGCGTCAGCAGTACGTTTAAGTGGGTGTTAGGTGTGTTAAAGTAACTTCCACGAATTCCATTGCTACATTGTGACAAGATGATCATTATTACACTCTTTGCCTGTTAGTGGCTTTAATGATGTGGCAGATAAGTGTGTATAGCAGTAGAATCAAGGACAGTACGTGTGTCATTGTGGAAACATTCAGGTATCAATAAGGGCTCTGGTCCTAGCCTTTCCTCTCAGTGAAGATTATGATCTGTAAACACTCCAATCAGTCAGTTATTCATGTAGACAAGTTTGCTGAGTCAGCTTGTTCCATATTTATGCAGTCAGGTCAGGTTTCATCTTTTGTTAGTAGGCCAAAATCACAGTTCACACTGTACAGTCTGTTACATTTCAACTGGAACACATTTTTAACCAAGGATTATACTTTTAGTTTATAGTAATGTGTCTTTCCTCACCATCTACAGCCTTTTGTCATTCATGACATGGAGACCCTCCAGCTGGCAGAGCAGACACTGGTGGCCAAGATGGTTGGCTCTGTGGGAGCAATGAAGGACAAAGAGGCAGAAGTTCGGATTTTCCATTGCTGCCAGTGCACGTCAGTGGAAACCGTCACAGAGCTCACAGAGTTTGCAAAGTCCGTCCCCGGGTTCTCGAGTCTGGACCTCAACGATCAGGTGACTCTTTTGAAATATGGAGTGCACGAAGCCCTTTTCGCCATGCTTGCCTCCAGTATGAACAAGGATGGGCTTCTTGTAGCATATGGCTCAGGCTTCATCACCCGGGAATTCCTCAAGAGCCTGCGGCGACCGTTCAGTGATATGATGGAGCCAAAGTTCCAGTTTGCCATGAAGTTTAATGCACTGGAGTTGGATGACAGTGATCTGGCTCTCTTTGTGGCTGCCATCATCTGCTGTGGCGGTGAGGATGCAGAGAAAAATATTGTTTTTATTCTTTATGAAACATGCATGCATTTTAAAATATTCTATAACACCTTTTTTACCTTACAAGAGATGATGTTTATGGCACCTCAGTCAACTTTTTGTTTATCTTATTTCCATTTTGATTAGACCGACCAGGCCTGGTGAATGTGGCACACATTGAGGCAATGCAGGAGAGCATCGTACTGGTCTTACAGCTCCATCTGCTGGCCAATCACCCTGATGACACTTTCCTCTTCCCCAAGCTGGTGCAGAAACTAGCTGACCTAAGGCAGTTAGTCACTGAGCATGCACAGCTTGTGCAGGAGATCAAAAAGACAGAGGACACCTCACTGCACCCACTCCTGCAGGAGATCTATAGAGACATGTACTGAGGACTGTGGAGGAATAACCAGAAAAGGAAAACAAGAAACCATCTTCTTTTGATCGGGGACATGACCGCCATATACTGGGGTTGAACCACTTAACCTCCCACCCCAAAGGATTAGCTCTGGTGTCTGTCCAGTTCAAGAGAACCTAAAGGCCAAGAAACAGGCTGATGGTTCTTTTGGCTTGACACAGTGCTCTCCACTCCATTGTGTGAACCTTAACAGGCAGAAAAATCAGGTATGCTAAGACGTGTTGTACAGCTGATTGACCCCTGTATAGACACCACTGAATGCAATCTCTGACCAAACTCTAAATGTTCATTTGAATGTTTTTGAGGTGACCTCCTTGGTTATATTCTCACTGAGCTCTAATATGAAGAACAAAAGAGAACTTGATAATTGCCTGTCCAACATAATGTTTGAATATAGATTTTTATACAGCAAAGAGCCACATACCCAAATGACTTCAGCGGCAGCAACAACAGAAATTATACAGTTTAAATCAGGGCAGCTTCTATTCAATTGGCTATCATAAAAGGTGGTGATGGTTATTAATGCACCAGCCCACCATCTTGATTCTTAAGTTGTTTTTATAACCAGACATTTCTGTGTCTATCCTGAAGATAACCGTTTATTTGTACTGTATGTCCTCTAAGCCATACTTTGTAATGACAGTGTAAATTACCATTATTATTTTTTACATTCTTAACAAGAAATCATGACTTATTACTTAACTTCTCCATGAACTGTACAGGGAATGCTAATTTTACACATAAAAACTAGGTAGCAAGATGTGAGGAAATTTTTCAAGACTGAAACGACTCCAAGGTCAGATTCACTGTGTAAATGCACCACAATGCACAACTGAAGCACAAACATGCCTGTGATATGTTAATGGGACACTTTTATAGTGGAACTTTTCAAAGAAAAAAAAAAACACATGCACAGATGTTTGGCACTCCATCCTGTTGTGTGTTCTGGTATTTAAGGGCTAACACTGTTATTAATCACATTACAACTTTGACACAGGCACTTCAAGCTTGACATGAGTTCACTCATTGAATCTTTCTCTCAGTTAGTGAAATACAATAGTATCTGATTAACTGTTTGGTCCTCATAACATATACTGTTAATTAAGATTTAACAGCCTTATGTCCACATTTCTGTATGATGGAAATTGAATTATCTTTTTCCACCTAAGAGAAAACCACAATGGTATGGCCTCAGATGAAACATAGTTTGATAGTTGAAAGTTTTTTATGCTTTTGTTTGTTTGTTTTCTCTGGTAGTTTCTGTGAAATCACTTGGCCAGTTGTAGAAAACTGTCAATCTGGACCTACACAGGTAAAAGATGAATCCGTAGCTGTTTTCCCCCCAGTTATTCTCTGTGGTTATGGTTAAAGATCAAATATATCGGCATTTGGTATCATTTAGATATTTTTGCTGTCTAACTAAATTGATACATTTGCATGTGAAAAAATGCCACTCATGCATTTTGTCGTACTGCCTTTAATATAAACTATATATGGTACACATGGGAGGACCTGTGTTAAGGAAATGTTGAAAACATGCATGTCTAATAGTTTGGATAATACATATCTGAATCTGTGAGAGAGTGCTATTCCTCATCTACCTGTACAACCAAAATGTCCTGAAATCAAAATGATTACAATTTAATTCAGAGAAATTTACTTTGTTTATAATACATCACAAAATCTAAACAGAGTATACTTTACATAACTGAAGTTTTCACGTTGACTGCTTGCCCTAACTTTCAAGTCTTGTACTAATGATGATTGACTTTTGTATTCCTAAGTTGGGTAATTACTTTCAAATGTTTGAAAATTTACAGTAAATGTAGTTGGTTACTGTATGTTCTTTTTGTTTAAATGCATCATGCTTGTCTTTGAATTGAATCATATTTTTATACTTATGTGTATGTTTGTATATATGTGTGTGTGTGTGTGTGTGTGTGTGTGTGTGTGTGTAT
>VUQS01038776.1:6442-25813 GCA_015108495.1 Heterochromis multidens | reverse complement strand
AGTGCTTGCTCATAGGGGGTCGTTTGATTGTTGGGGTTTCTCTGTATTATTGTAGGGTCTTTTCCCTACAATATAAAGCGCCTTGAGGCGACTTTTGTTGTGATTTGGCGCTATATAAATAAAATTGAATTGAATTGAATTGAATTATTTGAATTACTCTTCTCTTCCTATCAGCTTGAAGCAATCTGACCATTCTCCTCTGAACTCTGTTGAAAATAAAGGCATTTTCTCCCAGAGCACTGTTGCTCACTGGATATTTTCTCTTTCTCAGTTCATTCTCCGCAAACCCTAGAGATGGTTGGGCGATAAAATCCCAGCAGATCAACAGCTTCTGAAACAGATCAACCTGTCTGGCACCAACAACCATGCCAAGTTCAAAGTCACTTAAATCTCGTTTCTTCCCCATTCTGATGCTTGGTTTGAGCTTCAGCAGGTTATCCTGACCATGTCTACATGTCTAAATGCATTGAATTGCTACCATGTGATTAGATGATTACATATTTGTCTTAAAAATCAGTTGAACAGGTGTAGTTAATAAAGTGGCCAGTGAGTATATACACTATATTGCCAAAAGTATTCACTCACCCATCCAAATCATAAAACCACAGAGCGGGGTCAGCGGTCAGCGGGACCTGCATGAGCGAGTTTGATTTGGAAGAACTTGACTGGCCTGCACAGAGTCCTGACCTCAACCTGATAGAACACCTTTGGGATGAATTAGAGCAGAGAGTGCGAGCCAGGCCTTCCTGTCCAACATCAGTGTTTGACCACAAATGCGTTTCCAGAAGCGCATTTGTGGAAGCGCACTCCCAAACCTTGTGGAAAGCCTTCCCAGAAGAATTGAAGCTGTTATAGCTGCAAAGAGTGGGTCGACATCATATTAAACCCTATGGATTAAGAATGGGATGTCACTCAAGTTCATATGCGTGTGAATGAGGACGAGCAAATACTTTTGGCAATATGGTGTAGCTGAAACACAGATGGTATTTGCAAGTAAACTGAATTTCACCACTCTGGATACAGACATACTCTGGAAATATTGAGTACTAGGTATTAGTAGGACATACGCCATGCTCCTACAGAGTTACTGCATTAAGCTAATTGGAATACTCAAATGTATATGGAGGTTGTGGTATTATATTTAGACGTTAAATAAGAGTATCTAATAATGTTTTTTTTCAGCTGATTTAATATGTACCTAAAGTACCAATTTTTAAATAGAACACAGTGTGATGCTATGCCAATTTAATTGGACTGCATGTGGACATACTGACTTGTACAAAAGTATGTTGGTATTTTGTTTGTTTTTGTAAGCTCTGAATTAGAAATGATCCAGGAAATTGCATATACTGCAAGACCAACAACAGCAAACATCTGCAGTGAGGGTCATTTTTTTGCCAGCCCCCAATTAAGATGAATTTTTCAGTGAAATGGAAAAGACTTGGCACTGTTTACTTTAGCATCATTCTGGCATTTCTATTTTGTGAGGGATTTTTTTTAATCACAGCCTAAAGTTATAAGACATGGAGAGGTAGTGAGGTAGAGAACTGCTAATTATTGTTAGGTAACATAAAAAAGAAGGTACAGAATGTCACTCACCAAGAGTGAAACACTTTTTAGATTAGCTTTTAATATATTAACCACAGTAAGGCCTATTTTTTTACTCGAGTAGGCAACAATACTACAAACACTGGAGAGAAGTCGAGTTCATTGACTCAAATTAGTGGAGGTGATACCTCGTAACACATAGCTACTGACCTTTTCAGCACTCACCTTTCACTCAAAGCAGCATAAGCCCCAATAATAACTGTAGACCTTAATACAATTTAAATATCCAGAAAACAAATATGCATATATGAAATAAAGCCCCTGTAAAGAGAAATTAGATTTAGACTAGGGGGTAAGCATGTTTGCATTTTAAAGTTGGGCATTTTACTATGGAATCTATGGGGATTCACCCCCTTTTGAAGTCAGCCTCAAGTGGCCTTTTGAGGCACTGTAGTTTTTAACTCATCTGAGGTTGCAGCTTGATCTTCACACCTAACAATATTGAGTTATTAAAAATAAATGATATAAAACACAATGAATGAATAGTTGGTGATTTTTATTTTCTGCACTGTGTGACAAATCATGTCTGTACCTGTTTGGGAGCAGTGAGTGTCTGGATTCCAGTTGCCTTGGCCACCATAGTGTGGCTGTTGCCAGGGCTGGGCTGCAGTGACAGGGACAGGCCTGAAATGGCGTGAACACGTAGCTCTGTGATGGAAACCTTGTCATCTGTGACCGAGAATGCCGCATCCCCTAATACTGCATCCACTGCCAGAGGAGACTCCACCTGCAGAGAAAAAGATGTGCTTTTATTGCATCCCCACATGACACAGGGACATCGTTTAAGTCCAGAATAGACAACAGCTTTATTGTCTCTCTGAAGCTCATAAAGCCCATGACAAGCCACTTTTGGATTAAAGTGCTTTGTGCTGTTGTTTGTTCCAGTGCGTCTACAATCCATGTGTCAATGCCTCTCTGTCTATCATACTGAGAAAACAAACCCAAAAAAAGGGCACACTCGAGAGAGAATCTATCATCAACCAGACACAAGGTACAATTCAAAGCCGCTACCACACGCTATCAAAGTCACTGTTAGCAGAAAACACTTCTGCCCATCTAAGTGTCATCAAATGAAATGCCAAAACCATTTAAAGATTCTGTCCTGCCTCTGTGGGTAATACTGTGCTTTTGACAGGCCTCTGCACCCAGTAGTTTAAGCACTTTTAAAATATCATCATTTCACTTTGCAATTGCAACCAGAGGTCATGAGGGACGTGAACAAAGTAAAGAGCAATTCAGTGAAGCAGTGGCCTTGTCCTTAGACTCAGACGGGGAAATCTTTTCCTCTTTCATCTCAAGCATTTTATAACTCCAGTCAGAGTCAAAAGGCATGTGAAGCTAGACCTGTGATGAGTTTGGTGCTCTGACAAGGTTTTCCAGTCATTATCAACTGCAACCTTGAAATAGCAAGTCAACTATATCCATTAATACACATGTGGTGCCTGTAAGCCAAAAAAGTCCAAGTCAAAGCTCATAAACCAAAGTTTGGCTGATTTGTAGGTTAAAGTGAGACACACTTTAAAAACAAACATTTTGGTGTTAGAACACTTTGTCTATTAAGCATTTAAAATCAATGCACATTGATTAAAATTATACCTCACCTTCATTTGAAAAAAACAGTTGTGCAAGTTATCAACTTGGGAAGTTTCATGGTGCTATCTGGTACTTTTTTGTTGTTTTTCTCTTTTAATGTGTAGAATTATACTTTTTTGGGGGCTTCATTCCTGTCTATATTTTACAGAGGGATTATTTTATATTCACCAAATTAAAAGATAATTTCCCCCCTAATAACATGGGAAAAAATTGTCTGTTGACAGTATTTATTGATTTATTAGATGATATAATAGTAATAACTATAATTTGCCAACAGAATGAAGCAATAATTTTAAGCCCGACTCCAATGTTCAGGTTTCTGTTCAGAAAAAATATGCTAATTAGCACATATTTAGATAAATGCCTATTTTTGCATATTTAAACATATAATCTCAGAAAGTTTACAATAGAAAAACTGTTGTAAGTAATCACAGGTAATCAACTGGGGACATTTCAGGGCGATATCTCTTAATTAAAAATGTTGCCCTGTAGTGCCCAACATTAATCTGGATTCAAATAAGTCCATCGACTGATTAAAAAAAAGGGTAAATAAAATGGTTCCTCACTGTTTAGTTGCCTTTGGCTCACGTCTAAGTGCCACATAATTTGGAGCAATAATTTGTTATGTAATTTGGTGCAAAGTAATTTGTCATATGAAAGCTTGAGCCAAGTCATCAGTGGAAACAGATGCATCTGCAGGTGTCTGGTTTTATTAATTTGGGCCTGATTCTTTATGTCTCTTGTGCTTAAAAGGGTAACTCCCAAAATAAAAACAATTATAAAGGTACTTATTAGCCACACCATTATGTAATAGAAACACAGAATATTAATACTGTTTATTATGGTAAATAAATAATGTTCATATTCACCACTTTAGCAATACATTATCACCTTCAATGACACCTTCAGTTTTATTTTCTTAGTCATGGCATTGTTACAGCATAGTAGGCCACACTAATTAGATGTGATGTCAAACTTTGCGTTTCCTTAATACAGTAATCATATCATGTTCTTTGCTAATGTCCTTTTAACCTACAGAGGTTAATGGTTGGCATCAGCTACATGCTGCTGTGTGAAAGCTGCTCTGCTTTTAAATGTGCTTCCCATACACACACTGTTTTCACTCTATGCTGCATTCATATCACAGTAAAGTATTATAAAGTTACTAAAGTATTGTTGAATATTTTATAAAGAAAAAAATAATCCTTCATACTGGTAAATGCATACAGGCTAAAAATAAGAGCAAAAAAAAAATCTTCTACGCAGCTATTAAATTCTGCAGTCAAGTTACACTTTCATATACATATTGTTTGCCTGTGATGGATTAATGCGCCAGAAAAGAGAGTTATGGTTCACTGGGCACCCACAAACATGCACACATGCAACCACACAAACACACAAATGCGCGTGTGTGTGTACATGTACAAAACCCTAAGGCATGATAGTAGATGGATGAATTTAAAAAAACAAAACAAAAAAACTTTTAAAGTTTTTCAGGAGGAAAACTCAGTTGCATGATGGATCACTCTCTTTCTGGGAGCAAAAACAAAAATCTTTGCATTTAGCTTGATTTTCAATCTTTTCATTTCTAGTTTTTATTACTTCTTCATTCAGTTTAAGAGGCGAGTAAATACAGGTGAAGCCCTGAAGTTGTTGAATGAATGCTGACAGAGGGGTGAAGGATGTATCCTGAGCAAAAAGAAGTCATTTTCTGTATAAAAACATGTCTAATCATAAATCCTGCTGAGGTCAGACAGAGTACGACTCTGCCAGAGAAATCTGTTTACTTATAATTGATTTTCTGCTATTTCACGTTCCAGTCAGCTGTGGCTGATATTTTCAATGGCCAATTATGGTGACTAAAAAGAAAATCTAACTCTGTTAAAAATCAATATTGGCAACTATGCCCAAAAAAACAATTCAAATGCATCAAATTGTACATTGATTGTTTAAAATAAAAAATTGTAATGGCAGAAAGTAATCTTGTTCAGGGTTATGATCCATGCTGGAAATGTATACTGTGTAGGCATTTATTCCTGAGCTGTCATTTACTCGGTTTAAGAAAAAACTCACTTGGAGCTACAAATCAGCTGCTGAAGCTGAAGTTTGGTATGAAGGCTTGAACCTCCCACGGTCTATGCTATTTTTGTTGCTTGATTTGACACATACACCCTGATAATAATCACATAAACCTCTTTTTCTGCATACTACACTGCCTACAGATTCTTTACCATAAATCTAACTGTGCTTTCAATCCTTTTAACTTTTCAAAAAAAATCAAAAACATAGGAACATCTCGCTATTAGATTAGACTGTACTTACACTTGATCTGATGCATGATTATTGTCACAGTGCCTGCTGAGAATTCTTGCACATATGATAATGAGATTTATGGACCTGCCTCTTTGAATGGGGGTCAATGAGGCATTGATGAGGGCTGATGTTATTGGTATTTAAGAACAGCAAAGTCAGCAACAGTCATCATCTACTCAAGGATACATATTTGAAACACTGTGTATGGCAGGATTATCCCTTGTTACTGTACATCAAGTTCTTTTATCTATACCTGTAGGTAGATTTGGTTTGAGTGGGTGAATCATTCATCCTCACATGCAAATTTTTCAAAACAGAAACAACAGATGAGCATACTATAAAAATTGGAAAAAAAAAATCCTTCCAAAAGTGGGCATAAATGAGCATAAATAAATGAGAAATATATATAAAAATAAAACAATAATCAAATCACTTGGAAATGCTTGGGTGAGGAGTCCTTGCTTATTTAAGGTGATCTCTTCAGAATGTGGACAAAGCTTATAACGCATTGACATGACACAATACATGTCCCTGAGAGTGGTGTGCTTGATGACAAAGACACATAATCACCAGCCAGTGACGTAAAGATCAAAAATTAACATCTGCTGCCTTCTCTTATAAAGAAGATGGCAAAGAAAAAAAATCATGTCATGAGTTTAACAATTAAATATATTTTTGAAAAAAATGTTTCATGATTGTCTGAATTTTTTCACCAAACGTGCTAGAGTGGATGGGTAAGATAGGGATTTCTGCAGCCCTTGGGTTAGACATTGCACTTGTGGATGGATGTTTTTCCAAAGGTAATGAGGACCTGATATACATCATTTATGGGCAATTTTGGACTGCAGGAACTTCTCCATAGTTCTAGTAGCTGTTGGAGATAGTATATCCCTTTTTCCTGTGTCCACACTGCAGGAGCTGGGGACCATTGCAACTCAGTTTTTAGGATCTTTTTTCAGTTTCTACTACAGAGAAGCCACTTTCTCCAAAAAAAGAAAATGTGAATTTTTGAGTGATGCATGTGTGCTATGATTAGCCTGAATTTTCACTTCAGTTCAATTGAATTTTATCTATATAAATCACAACAATGGTCGTCTCAAGGTAAAGACCCTACAATATTTGACAGAAAACCCCAACGATCAGACGATCCCCTATTAACAAGCGCTTGGTGATGGCTGGAAGGAAGACCACCCTGTTAACAGGAGGAGACCTCCAGCAGAACCTGGCTCAATTAGGGGTGTAGCTGTAGAAGGTTCAGAGGAAAGACAAGGGAAAAAGAGAAGCACAGAGAGACCACAAACAGCAAACAGGACAAAACACCAACTATATGAGAGTTAATGTTAAAAAGTTAATGACATACAGCAGCAACAAAAAACACAAACAAAAGAAAACTAAAAAATATCAGGAGTGGAAAGTGGGGAGTAAATATGTGATCAGTGCATCATCGAAAGTCCCCAAGTAACCTGAGTCTATAGCAGCATAACTAAGGTTTATGGGTCACCTGAGCCAGCCCTAATTATACCTTTTATTAAAAAGGAAAGGTTGAAGCGTAATCTTAAAAGTGGAGAGGGTATAGCGAGACTGTTTGACCAATCAATTGGTCAAACAGATGAATGCAACACTGGCAACTGCCATTAAAAAAAAAAAATTGTAAACATTAGCCGTGTAACCAGTAGCTCTTAAAGTCACCCTTAAATGAAACAAACAGAGAAATAAACCAACAGTGAAGTCCAGGCTTTAGCCTATACAAAGAGGGACAGGCATGTAATTCAACCTTGTGATCACATGCAGTCATGTTTGATCTGCTGCTTCTCTCTTTTTGGTGTTTCATTACACTGTTTACATTCTTTGTTAAGTTTTGTGTGTTTAAATGTTTCCCCATCTAGGGATTGGCACTTCAAATTAGTTCAGGCTATAAATGATGTGGTGGGTGGCACAGTTCATGTTACACACAATATTTGTTTCAATATAAATAAACCATAAAATAAAAATACAGAGTTATTTAAGTAGGGTTACAAAAATCTGTAGATTTATGATAAAAAAAAAAACATAAATCCACAGTTTTTGGTTTTGCAGCATCAAATATGCCTTGATTTACTAAAGAGCATCTGTATTCTGTTGAATTCTATTAAGTTCAGCTATCGCACACAGAGGATGATTCTGCTCTTAACTTTCTTATGTGCAAATGAAATGCACTTTGGTTGTTTGAGGACAGTTTAGTCAACATGATCTAAGTGTTTGTGTTTAGTTACGAATTAATTTTTATTGTCTGAAGCTGAAAATAGCTCAATTGCAGGACAGGATGGTTTTTGGTACTCAAGTTTATTGAATCTGTCAGCTTTAAATCTACAAATAATTGGCATAAATATTAGTTGCAGATTATTCTGTCTAGTCTATCACCAGAATCCCAAAAGTGTCCCAGGAAAAAAGTTTGTAATGTGTCTCAAAATAATTATCCAGAATGTCAAATGAGGAAAAACTGAGGACATCTCTAGTCAGGTTTATTATTTATTCCAGTGACAATGATGCAATCTTCTGATTTTATAATAATGGGGTAAGAGCAGCTGAGAACATCTGGTAGTTTTAGAGGGAAATGAAGCTTCTACAAGCTTTTGACATATTTAAAATGAAAACCCATGAGAAAGATTTCTCCCTGACTCTTATCAATTTGTGATGTTTGTCATGTATTTCTGAGTGCATTTGCTTATGAAGTGCAGCAAACTGTCTCGCGTTCTCATTCAGATTGCCTCATTTTCTTTTACCACAGTTACTGATTTCCCATGTTTCCAACACTGGCTGTGGAAAAGCCCTACAGAAGGCTCTGGTAGGTGTTGCATCCAGTCTGTGTAAACACAGAGCATTGCTGATTGTGATAACATCTTCATAAAGTGGAAAAAAAGCAGGAGATCACAACACCAACTTCAACTCTTGTTTACCGGTAGTGAAGTTCACTAGTTTGCCATGTTATCATGATACCATTTTCTAATTAACACCAGAGACATTATACTGTGGAGGCATGGCACTCAACGAATCCTGAATAGAAATCTGTGGGAGACTTATGAAATGCTAAAAATGGTGTTTTCCCCATCAATCAACAGCTGAACATATAAGCCAAGAAGCTCTAAGCCTGTGAAATTGTATGAATGCTTAGGAGGAGTTTAACTGGTGGAGGAAAAAGCTTCTTTAAACCTTATTTTGGGACACATTTAACACTTTTAAAAAAAATATCAGATTATATACATTACAGTGAAAAAGTATTTGCCCCCGTCCTAATTTCTTAGTTTTTTGCATATTTGTCACACTTACATGTTTCAGATCATCAAACAAATTTTCATATTAGACAAAGATAACCTGAGTAAATACAAAATGCAATATTTAAATGATAATTGCATTTATTAAGGGAAAAAAGTTATCTAAACCCACCTGGCCCTGTGTGAAAAAGTAATTGCCACCTAAACCTAATAACTGGTTGTGCCACCCTTGGTAGCAAGAGCTACAGTCAAGCGTTTGTGTTAACTGGCAATGAGTCTTTCACATCACTGTGGAGGAATTTTGGCCCACTCTTTTTTGCAGAATTGTTTAAATTAAGCCACATTGGAGGGTTTTTGAGTATGAACGGCCTGTTTAAGGTGATGCCAAAAAATCTCAGTTGTATTAGTCCAGACTTTGACTAGGCCACTTCAAAAGCTTCATTTTGGTTTTTTTTAGTCATTCAAAGGTGGAATTTTTTTTATTCTGCTGCATAACACAAGTGTGTTTGAGCTTCAGGGCACAAACTGATGGCTGTACATTATTTTTCAGGATTTTCTGGTAGAGAGCAGAATTTGTGGTTCCACCAATTACAGCAAGACGTGCTGAAGCTGCAACGCAGGCCCAGACCATCACACTACCACCACCATGTTTGACTGTTGGTATGATGTTCTGTTTAAGAAATGCTGTGTTAGTTTACACCAGACAGGACCCAAACCTTCCAAAAAGTTCAACTTTTGTCTCGTCAGGTCACAGAATATTTTCCCAAAAGTCTTGGGGATCATCGAGATGTTTGTTATATGATGGCTGTCAAGGACTAGCACTAAACCCAGGGTACAGCAAAAAATAATAGCAAAAAATACAGCCTAAAAGGCACACCAGTACTAGCTTTAATGGCAATTTATCCATTAGTTACAAGATATTTGAACATTTTCAACCTGCTGGTAGGATTGAAGGAAGAGTCGGTCCTTTATTTATGAATAATTTGTATGGACTATGTTTACTGGTTTTTACATTTACCATCAATCAAGGAAGAGTTTCTGAATCCAGACTAAGATAACAGAACAACCAACCTCCCCTAAATCCAAGGCTAAAAATATTTCCCATCTCCCAGTGATTTGTCAGAACAGATTTGGCTGAATGTGAACTGGATTCACTGTGGCAATAACCTGAGTTGCTAGTGTAGCTCAGGCGTGGGCAAAATCTTTTTTTTTTTCTTTTTTCCAGAGGGTCATACTGACTTAAAGTAAGTGAAGGAAATACAGTGGGCAACTGAATTGAAACATGACTCATACAGAGCTGAGTTGTGCTAAACTGGTAGACTGTGCTTTACAATAGACTGTCTGCCAGTCCTGAAGGCCTTCACCAATAACCTTCTGTTAGAAAATCTTGACTTTTTATGATCTATAATAGGCTAAAGTTGATTTGCACCAACAGGTTGCACACCCTCTGCTGGAATCTGTTTAAATAGCACTCTAGACCTACTGAGGTCTCGTTTCAATAATAAACATAATGCTACCTTTTTGTGTGTGTGTGTGTGTGTGTGTGATATATATGCTTTCAGAAAACTGACTATGTTATTCACAATTTGAATTTGCTGCCATGGTTCATATAAAATCTAACTGAACAGGGAAAAAAAAAGCTTGTGAAATTGCAAAAAAGCCAATCCTTTTCATTTTGCGAATGCTTTCTCCCTTCCTGATAGTGGGTGATAATTATTGTATGAAAAGCCAGAACCTCCCACCAGAAAGTAAACAGAGCTATTTTAACTATATTTAACAGTCAGGGACAAATATTGATTCATAGCTACGCTGAGAAATGAATGATGATGTCTTTCATCTAAGTTTTTCTCTGCCATGGAGGACAGGTCAGCTGTGGTTGTGCAGCTCATTCTGGCTCAGCTCCCAGTTGAATTTGTCATTGGTGCTGCAGGCAGGGGAAGTGAAGCAGGAAAGCAGTCACACTTTACATGTTCTTAAACTGGAAGCTCCTCTGTCGCTCTGTGAGGCTTTGCACTGTTTCACTGATGCTTAAAGCAAACAGAAGATCAATGGTGAGCCCAAGCAGCAGAATGACAGTGACCAGCAGTGACTCTTCACTAAAAAAAAAAAAAAATAAAGGGTCAGCATGCTAGTGCATATTACTTGTGTCACACTATCTTCTCTTTAATACATCTCTGCATTTTTCTCCTCAAATTGTGTGTTCAATAAATCATACTTTGGGATTTAGGATGCTATAGAATATCAGTGGAATATTTATTCATGCAAGGTGAAATTTTTATCGGTATCCCACTGCCGACTGCTGCAGAGACACATCTGAAAACAAGTCACCTTTCAGGCAATAAAGCATCCTCACACATCTCCAGAAAATTACACATCAGTCTGGAGAGAATAGGACTCTAAAGAGACCTTGAGAAAGGATTATCAATAGTTTTTTTTTTTTTTCTGTGAACTGAAAGCTAAATCCTTTTTCAAAGGTTTTGATGCTTGGATCTGCAAGGCAATTTAAACCTCCAGTTGGACTTTCATTATCCTTTATTACCCAAGAAGAAACCCTTGCTGGTTGAAAGTCAAAGTTGCACTGTAGAAGTACATCTAAATCATGAAGCTGAGCTGCAGTAAGAGCATGCCGCTACCACTAATTGAGACACTACATGCACACAGTATGCATAAAAATAATTTCTGAGACTAGTAGGAAATCTTATCAAACAGAATGTGACATTATACTACGAACCCCGCATACTGCAAGTGCTTTACATTTTCTAAAAGTCAAACATCTTTTTTTCTTGCTGCCACTTGGGACCTCCAAAGAGTGAAGATGTAGTTTTATCTTTGTTTTTTATAGAATATACAGAGAGCTCCAACCAGCTGGAAATTCACTTGTACTGTAAATAGGAAGACAGAAAAAAAAACCCACACTACTATTATTTATTATTTTTCTGCAGCAAATAGATTCTCTATTTTGGAGAAGTAAATACTGCATAATTAATATACTTGAGCACATACACAGTTCACCTCAAACCTTTTGTACCTAGTTGTTGTAGAACACATATGAGGCATGTAACAGGCAGCATTGGCTAACAAGACAACTTGAATAAAGAAAACTTCCAATTCAATTTAATATTCAGAGAGCGCAATAAGCTGAATCTTGATCTACTTTTTTGTGGACTTAGAAGGCAGGTCAATTTAGTGTGGCTGCACTCTGACTTCTCTAAGCTCTTGCCTTCATCTCGTAGACATGATGGGCATTTTTCATTATGCTTTCCATCAGGGTAATTAACACTGACGAGCAGCAAGATGTTTTTGCCTCTTTATGCTTGTTTGCACAAAACATGAAGTGTTTCTCTTCCAAGAGGATGAACTGATGAAATACAAATGTAATACCTCTTGAAACACTGTGAAAAAAAGTAAAACATAACCTCTCTGCTTGCAACTTTTACTGTCGTGTAAACTTTCAGGCAATTACACAGCTTCCCACACTCCCAGTAAGTGGGTGCAACAGCTGCAAAATAAACCTCTGCTCCTCCTCCTACGAGGCAAGGGTTCCCTCGACAGCTACAGAACTTTGCAGCAGAGTGGTCTGCCCAGTGTCCCTGATAGTCACACAAATAAAATTACCTTCTCGGGGGGCATCTTCAACGTTATTGGACAGATCAAAATATACAGGGATAAGAGAGGGGGGAAATGACACATGGCAAATGTCCTAAGTCATGAGACATTGCTCTTATAGAAGTTGGGACGTGGGACTCCTATTGTGCCCTCATGTATGCATTTATAGCTACAGGTTTGTAAGCAACCTTTACTTTCATGTGATACTCGTGCCTATATTCCTGAATATTTCAGCATGTGGAGAATTTCAGTTCTTTAATGCATGTAATATCTTTTCCTCTGTGGAGCTACAATAAATTATTTACATCTGTCTACTTTTCACAAAAGATGTGATTGCATTTGAAGACTGTGATAAACACAAAAAGATGAATGAATTATATGGTTCTATTTAACAAATCTCCAGCTGAATTCTTTCACAATGAATGACATAATTTGCCCAGTAAATCCATTTAATTCATCTGAGAAAGTTTTCACATTGTTAAGGTACGCTATTATTTCTACATTTTAAATACTGATTAAAAATCCTGTAGATTAGACTCAATTATATTTCTAGTTTGCTGTCTGTCGCTGGTGATTGCGTGTTTGCACGTATTAAATGAATAATGTCTGATCTGAGGACTAACACTGAATTCTGTCCAATTCTGGCTTTTGACTTCCAGAAGCAGCTATTGATCAGTAATCCTCTGGATTAAACCCCCCGGCTCCCACCAGGTTTAGCAGATTCACCGAAAGTCATCATTTTGGTTGTTGATCTTGGAATCTAAAGATAACATTTACACAAAAAATAACATCTGTTACATTTACAGTTTAACCTCTAGAAGGGCAGCGTTTTTCCTTCCTAGCAGAGACCTGTCAGATATAACACAGAAGGACTTAATTCATGCAATAATCATCAACTGGCAGCACAAAAAGAGTGAAATCAAATGACTGTCTGAAATATTGCACTAAATGGTCAAGAGCTGCTTCCTCTCTTTATTCCTATTCATGAGCTGGTGAACAATTTGAATCAGTCTCATAAGACTCAAAGATAATTTGAGCCTCTGACAGACTGAAAAATTCAGCAAGAGGACCATTGTTGAGATATATGCAGTTCATTTTCAGAAACTCTTCTTAGTAAAACAAGCTCTGATCTCTAAACCTCTTTGTAATTTGAGTTTTGTAAGCCATCAGTCTGTCTTACTGAACAGCTGGTGCCCAGAGATCTAATTTCTGTTTCCTCCAAGTTGCTTTAACATTGTACTTTTCATTAAGTTGCCTTGCACTTTGCAGTCGTTCATTAACACCTACAGGGACTGAGCTGCAGGGGCAGGAGGCGGACTCTCAAAGCAACTGGAGTTTTAATTTTGTCCGACTGGTTATTGATCATTTGACTTAATAATATTAATAATGATGATGAGCTAATGTCCTGCTTGGAACTTAAAATTACAGCCAAGTAAATGGGGAGTAACGTCCACCTGTAAACCCACAGAAAATGTCTTTATGTTCATTGGTAATGTTAGAGGAGCAGCTCTAAATGTCTAAACCACTGCTGGCTCAATAATTTCATATATCCTGTGAAATATAGCTAAACAGATTAGAACAGAACATTATGCATTCATGGTTTTGCATAAGGTTCACATTTGTGGTTTTGAGTAAAACCTCCAACCTGGTCTCATTCCCAGGTGTGCTTTGGCATTGGTGCTGTAATGCACCTGATTTAAGGTAATGGCAGGACAGGCCGTCTTCCCAACTTGTCACACATGGATGCTTGTTCAGGGACCCCCTTGGCAGCACTTTAAAATGCATGGGTACAGGATTATTGTTGTGAATGGGTGTATCTTTTACCAAAATCATGATCTTTTTCTAAATCTAAGTTTTTTTTTGTTACCTAACCCTAAGGAGTTTTATTCCCTAAAACTAACAAACAATTGAAAACAAAAGTAAAAATAAAAAGCAAAATGCCCAAATAGGATGCAAACCACAATCTCAAGGCTGATAAACCTTTGACTTAATCTAACCTACAAATTTCTTATTTCGTGCTGTTTCAATATTATCATTGTGCTGGTATGTCAAGTATGCCAATTCTGGTATTCTATGACAAATGCCAATATGACAAAAGCCGGGCAGTGAGAACAGGGCCCACTAGAGGACATCAGGCCCTCGGGCCACTCTCATGAAGTCTGTTTCTGATTGTCTGGTCAGAGACATTCACACCAGTGGCCTGCTGGAGGTCATTTTTAGGGCTCTGGCAGTGCTCATCCTGTTTATCCTTGCACAAAGGAGCATATACCGGTCCTGCTGATGGGTTAAGGACCTTCTACAGCCCTGTCCAGCTCTCCTAGAGCAACTGCCTCTCCTGGAATGTCCTCCAGGAGACAGGAGGCTCTTGAGACTGTGCTGGGAGACATAGCAAACCTTCTGGCAATGACACGTACTGATGAGCCATCATGGATGAGTTGGACTACGCGTGCAACCTCTGTGGGGCCCAGATTTCACCTCAAGCTACCAGTAATGACACTGACTCTAGCCAAATGCAAAACTAGTGAAAAAACAGTCAGAAAAGATGAGGAGGGAAAAATGTCAGTGGCCTCCACCTGTAAAACCATTCCTGTTTTGGGGCTTGTCTCATTGTTGACCCTCTAGTGCATCTGTTGTTAATTTCATGAACACCAAATCAGCTGAAACTGATTAACAATCCCCTCTGATACTTCACTGACCAGATCAATATCCCAGAAGTTTAACTGACTTGATGGTATATTCTGATTAAAAAGTGTTCCTTTAATTTTTTGAGCAGTGTACTACAGTCTCACTAGGGACAACAGTGGATGGAGACTGTGGCATGAACTTGCAATTTTGTTGCTTTTGAAATGGTTGCTTTGAAGACAGGCAACAGGTCTGTGACCACTCGCAGTCAGCTGACATCTTCAAAGCGACAAGATGGCGATAAAATGGTAATAAGGCGGAGTCAGTCTGCTATCAGTCTGCCACCAGTTTGCAATTGAATGTGCTCAAATTGGCAATTATGTGCAATCTGTTCATGATAATACAATAATTAACTGTGATAAATCACAGAAAATTGGAAATTTGTGGCTGTCTACATACACAGAAATTAACACTGCTCACCGTCTATAACCTGATGCCCTCTTAGGTCATCAGGTACAGATTTTTTTAACTATTCCCAGAATTAGATCTACGTGTGCTGAGGGTGCTTTAGTTACTGTGGTCCTGTTCTTTGGAACAAACTGCCTGCTGACCTGAGGTCAATTAGAACTGTGCCTAGTCAAAACGTTTTGTATTCTCACAGGTTTACACTTAATAACTGTGTGTGTGCATGTTAACTTGTTTTGTATTTCTTTGTAAAGTTTGTTTTGGTGTTTTGATTCCCTTAAGGCCTAGTAGACCCACATAGGTTTTTATATTTTTACCTTTTATGTTGAGAACACTGAGTTTATGTGTAATGAAATGTCCTATATAAATAAAGTTGCCATTGCTATTGCCATTGCCATTAACTGCTTACATTCAGAGTCCAGCCAGAAGCTCATAGATTCAGAAATTCCTCCGCAAATACCGACATAGTTGCTACAAGACGGCAATTTAACTGCAAAATGAGACAGGGGTTTGGCAACCTTGCTTTAATATAGGAATATAAGAAGAATACAACCAGTTGCAAAGAGATCTGTGTGACTGACTCAGACTGATTGCAACATGTTAGCAATCTGTCTGTGTTTATAAATTAGAGAGCAAGCCACTATTGTTTGGTGGCAGGTTGCCTCCCACCAACTGTCAACAACCAAAAGTGGTTGCCCAGAGGTTGAGGGTGAACCACTGATTTTCCCTAGTTGCAAGGAGGTTGCTGTCCTATTTTTACTCTAGTATGACAGAGCCATTAGACACCCTGGGATGAGAATGCATTGATTTGTCTCTATGACTCTTGGATGGACTACCATGGCATTTGGTGTAGACATGCAGGTTCTCCTCCGAATAAGTGTAATCTGGTGACACTTTCATTTAGTGGCGACACCAGACCAAAATCTGACTTCTTTAAAATGTTTAAAAAATACCTGCAAACATTTCAATAAGTATGCCCACAGTATTTTGATTATACTGATAATTAGCAAATACTGTGAGTATACTTAATAATTAACCCATGTGAGTGTGTTGCCATTTAACTCAAAACACTGCCATATATGCCTAGTTTAAGTGCAGCTTCAGAGCTGCTAGCAAGGCTCTAGAGTCTTGTTAAGTTCTGGACATCGGTTAAATAATATTGGCTGATTTGACATCTTGTAATATGCGACAAGATTAGAAATGACAGAAAACCTACATTATCATATTTAGATCGCCATAGCCCAATTAAATTAGTTTGAACTAGTCCAACATCTCTACAAAAAGCACAAAAAAAGAATAATACCATCCTGTTTTCAGTACCATTTTTTAAAAAACTTTCAAAATGAATGATGAAATGATCTCTTAAAACTTTATTTATTTATTTAGTACAATTGCTTTGAGTCAATGTGGCAAGTTACATCTGGTGGTAAATTGATATATAATTATTCATACCCTTCAACAGATTATAAATGATCCACTGCTCATTTAAAATGATGGATTAGCAACTCATATCTTTTCTCCCTATTTCACCACCATCAGATGCATCCGTCAGGCAACTATTCTTTCCACTGACAGGCTGAAACTGTGATCTTTCATGGTGAGCAAAATTCTCACCAGCCGTTACTTTTCTCTGTCCCCATAAATGACCAGTGAAGCAATCGTAAATCACAGCGCAGGAGTAATAACTTGTGCCGCTTTCTTTATAAGGACTTCTGAACCTGTCTCGCTTGACGCATTTACATGCACTTTATGTCAGGGAGCTCTTTTGTTTGAGAGAAGCGGACATCAACAGCGGCATACACTTACAGACAGACTGATGGGTTTTTGTTTCACAATTGACAACAGGTGAAAAAGAAAGAGGAAAAAGGGTAAAAAGTGGCATGATTGTGAAAGGGCTGTAAGGCTATAAACTTCAAGGATAAATCTTGTTTATGATTATGAACTTCAATGTTCCATGTTCCATGTTATTAAATCGCAGTCAAATTCATTGCTGAGATTTAGGGAACGTTGCATGATGAAAAAGAAGCAATCAAACCAACAAATAAGGGTTTTGAGCGAAGAAGAGAAAAGAAAGGTGAGCACCACAATTACACCCAAATTGTGTGTTGCAACCCTCCATCGTCTGTCTTCTAGGTTTAAGTATCAACCACAGATTCTTTCGCTGTGCATGCACTGAGTTTACCTTAGTAATGAAGGATTATTACAGACATTACTGGTCTGTTCATTTTAGACCCACTTTTATAACATGTGTTTCCTGTTTTGTCTGCCTTTGTTGGCACTATGCTTTCAAATCTCAGCAGTTTATTTGGGGTGTACAATGTTAGTAGATTAAACAGAGACAAGGGCCCAAACTATGGAAATGACGCTTAGTATTATGCTTTAATCATAGTGTCAACAGTCTTCAAAAGAACTAGCCTTGTGCTCCCTGCTGTAAAAGAGTACTGTAAAGAGTAATGGGCTTTGTTCCTCATCTTTTAAACTAGTGCATGCATCATTTGTCATCTACAAGGCCCTTAACTGTGCACTTATGATTAATGTGAATCTCATCACTGGTGTCTAAAGGAGTTTACCTTTAGCATGGTGGAGCCCAGCTCCAGGCCCACCAGGACCGTCCTGTCCACCAACTCCGCAATCCTGGGATCAGCCACCTTCAGAGAGTCCTGCACCAGGTCTGTGACATCCACCTGCCAGTCAGGCCCCAGCATGGTGATAACCTGGTCAGTGCCCTCTGTGGAGGTGGTGTGGAATTGCGTCAGCACCTTGACCAGGGCCCGCTGGTACTGCAGGGTGCAGCCTCGACTCACCCGGCGATCATCGTCTTCGTCATCCGCATCACTGTCTCTAGTACTCCTTGGAAAGAGAGAAACAAGTGCATGATTAAATTAAAAATCTATCTGATTAAGCAGTAGGGTCTAGAATCCAGAACATAGGAAATAAAAGGGCAGCTCTATCGTGAACTGAGTATGAATATTGTCAGTCTTCAAACTACCCTTATTCTTTATTCAGATTCCCGTTAGTTGTTGCCACAGCAACTATTTTTCCTGTGGTCCACAGATAAAAACAGTACAAAGCATTCAAACATCAAACTACAGACAATCAACAAATGAAAAAACAATAAAAAAACTAACACAATAGAAATCAACTAGTTCAACTTACACAACAATCACACAACCAATACAACAATTAAAAATATTATAAATCCATTGGATTTATAAATGGCATCTGTGACAGATATGAAGTGTAAATAATCAAGTGTACCTCAACAAGTTTTCCTTTCTAATAACTGATGCTTTTAATTCCCTTTTAAACTTTTAGTACTCTTAATCTCTATGAAAAAGATGGAAGTTTGTTCCAATTTGACATAGCCTGATACATTACATTTTTCTTTAATGCATTGGTTTTACATAAAGGTAATGTAAAACATCCCATAAAGACATGTCTGGTATCATAACTTTAGTCTCTCATTAGTAGGCCTCCTCAATACACAAATGTTTCTTATATAAAAAACAAATTAAATGCCAGCATGTCCTCCAAGCTCATCCATGACAGCGTGGCATGCATCCCATCTGACCTGTCCTTCAATCAGCAGTGGAGAGCAAGGCGGGCAGCTCTGTTTTGAGTGAGCTGGATCTTATTAAGGTCTTGTTTTGAAGCACTGGCCCAAATAACTGAGGAATAACTGATGTGGGACAAAACCAAAGACTGTACGACTTCTTTAATTGTTTTATAGGAATGCAACTGTTTCAACGTCATTGCATGCTGAAGCTTGGTCAGGATTAGTAGGCGTCACATTTTAACACACTAGGAATCAATTTAGCATCACTTTTCAACATGCAGGTTAGTCTGATAGAGTTCAATAGGAGTCCCTCAACATGTAACACAGAAATAGACTTTGCGGTTCTCACTGCACACA
>VUQS01038772.1:0-18020 GCA_015108495.1 Heterochromis multidens | reverse complement strand
CATCAGAAATGGTCTCAGTGGAAGGCTGGCTGTCAAGAAGCCGTTCTTAAGGAAGGGAAACAGGGAGGAAAGGCTGAGGTGCCACATTACACAGGAACTGGACTGAACATCAGTAGAACAGGTCTGATGGAGCGATGAATCCAAATCATGGTCAGTATGTACGGAGGAGGTCAGGAGAGAGGTCCAACAGTGAGAGTCTACAGCCATCTGTAAAACATGGTGGAGGCTCTGTCATGGTTTGGGCTGCATTTCAGTCAGTGGTGTTGGAGACCTTTGTTAAAATTGATGGAATTACAAATACAGAAATGTATGCACAGATTTTGATCCACCATGTAATACCATCTGGAAGATCTGATCGGCAGCAGCTTCATTTTTCAGCATGACAATGATTCCAAACACACTGAAAATGCAGTAAAATCAAACCTGGATCAAAATCACAATCGAGATTAAAATTCAATCAATTGTGCAGCCCTGCAACATTTCAATGACTAATGTGGGAGAACAGCACCGCTGATCATTTTGTTGGAGTTGAAAGAATTTGGACTGTTTTTGACTCTCAGTGGTGCCTCAGAGTTTGTTTGAAGGAGTATCTGGACCCAGTAATTGCTAATGAAGCCAAACCTACAAGCAGATCATTTCTACATGAAGTTGTGGTTTGATCTTCACAAATTTTGTTATCCTGCCTTTTATTAATTACAACCTTCAGTGTGTCACACTGTATTGATTCACACCAACCGGTTCTTACTTTGACAGACAGTTTTTAGAGTATATCAAACTGCTGAGACGGTAAACTAAACAGTTGTTGATTACTCTTTGTGTTGTTGTATTTTGCATCCTGTGACACACTGTGTGGAAACCCCTGCACTAATGAGTTAATTGTGATTTTCAGCAGCTCATGAAAATTAAAACTGAGACACTTTGTTGTTTCATCAGTTTGCCGATGGACAGAAAAATAATCAGCAGCTATTTTTATACTATATCTTTGGTTCTTTGGTCAAATCATCATCTGCACCTTTTAAAAGTTTTCATTGGTGTGTTTTTTTAAATTTTTTTTATCTCTTTAAGTTTTTACACTTCTTTCAGCAACTGTAAAAAACTCTGCTGTAAATGTCCTGCAGGCTGAGTTTTAAAGATTGTCAGATAATCGCCTTGCATTCAGCAGCTATGATGGATGAATGGGTGCATAGATGGTCGGAGGGAGGGTTGAGGTGATTAGATATGCAGATAGATTGCAGACAGGTCAGCAGATGGCTACTGCAAATGTGTTCATGCTGTCTGCATGTGCTTCAGGCAGTGTGCTCCGTGCTTGTCTACTGGCAGGTTTTACTTCCTGGTTTTTTTAACCACTCTGTGACACCCAGCTGCTGGCGGGTATCACCTCCTCCCCCCTCTGTCTGCCCTAAAGGGGGATAACTGTTGCATCAGATCTCATTTATTTCTACACAGCGAGTGGAGCTACTGAAGCAGATCACAGTTGAAGCTTTCATGCCTTTTTTGCATACAAACTGCAAGGTGTGGGTGTGTGGGTGAAGGAGGGGTATTAATAGTAGTGTTGTGGCGGGGCGTGTGCGCAGCTGTGTGGATACATTTACTGAACTGTTGGAGATAATCTGTCACCATAATTACCCCAGTGTGCGTAGAGTCGGACCGAGATCACGTTACTGTAAATACACTGAATAATGCATCATGAATACGCGTCGCCACAGACACTACAAAGCAAACAGTAAACAATCAGCAGTCAGACAGGAAGTTGTGCTCCTTTGGAGGTTGTTGGGTTGGTTTGGGATTTCATAAAACTTTTTTAAACCACATTCAGTATCATTTCCACTATTAGATCTCATTTTTGGGCAACTAAAGGTATAAATAACCACAAATCAGAGCGTCAGTGCAGTCAGGACCTCTGTGGTCACTAGATGCTTATTTCCATTTTCGCCCTCCCTGCCGTTATATGTGCAGGGTTCCCGCCAAGCTTTATGTGGTTTATTGACAACTTTAATTTTATTGAAAAAAATTAAAATATCCTGGATTATATTTTTGCATGTCCCTTTGGTGCACATCAGGGGTTTTCCTGCCTTACAGTAAGCCTTTGCAGGCTCATGCTCGTTCAGTAAAGACTCAGTCTGAGTTTGTTCATTGACTGAATGAGAAATTCCTGTTAAGAAGTGCATCATTCCGTTGGAATATTTTCAGGCAAATCTGAGATGGTCAGGTGTTATGTTTTTAATTTTGAAATTTGATAAAAATGAGATGAAATAAGCCAGGTACTGAAAACCCTGCACAGAAAAGCCTCGAAAAATCAACAGAAATTCAACAGGTTGCTTATCCATCACAGCACTTCAAGCCAAGTAATGCATTCTCAACATCCTGAACAGTTTGAAACATTTAATAAAACCAAATACATCCTGATTTAAAAGCAACATCAGGGCCTGAGGCTGTTTATGTGGGAAATTTCAATAAAAAAAAGATCTATTCTACACTTACCATTCAGCCCAGCCTCCTGCCATGATCGGGGAACATGAAACCTCCAAATTATTTTTTTTAGAACTACCCCTCTGAATTGCCTGCCTGACTCAGCCATTTCCTCTGATTGCATTTACAGCTCCATCACTTTGAGATTTGGCTCAAAGAAGCATATTTCTTCATATAGTTTGAGACCTTATCAAAAAATGGCTCCTCAGACCTCTTTTTACACTTGGAAAAGATGTTCTCAGTCCTTCACCTGTCTCGATTTTCTGCCTAACGCTGCAGTTAAACGAGGGGCACAACCAAAATTATTGCAACTATCTGAATTTGTAGTCTTGTTGGCTTTAAAATGGGTGTTTCAAAGACAGGGACCAGGTCTGCAAACACTCCCAGTCAGATGCTGTCTTCAAAACAATTTTGGTGCATCAGGATAACAATAAAACGGCAATAAGATGGAATCAGTCTGCTGTCAGTTTGTGATTGACTGTGGACAAGTTGCCAATTGCATGGAATCTGTGATAAATCTGCAAAAATCACAAATCTGTTGCCACCTACATACACAGAAATTCACATTAACTTCTTACATTCAGAATCCAGCCAGAACCTCATGGATCTGAAACTGAAATTTCTCCACAAATAGTGACTTAATTGCTGTAGGATGGTGATTTATCCACAAAATGACATTGGCACTCAGCAACCTTGCCCACTCTAGAGCTAGTTCCAAATTTTTCCGAAGCATTGGAATCATATGTGTCTGAGCTTATCAGTGCCCTTATCAATGCCTGCAGGTACTGGCGGTGGACACTGATTGCAAATCAGCAATGTCATACTCGTGCATCTAGTGTTGCC
Organism: Heterochromis multidens; assembly: GCA_015108495.1. Lineage (NCBI taxonomy): Eukaryota > Metazoa > Chordata > Actinopteri > Cichliformes > Cichlidae > Heterochromis > Heterochromis multidens. Next base: position 14,708 of record VUQS01038772.1, on the reverse strand, counting down.
ATAAAAAAGGAGTCATGGCAGAGAGGACAAAGCAGTCCAAAGCATTGCTTCACAAAGAAAGACGATAACGGTTCTAGTTGTAATGTCTGTAACATGATTATTTCAAGTGGGTTGGAAAGATAATAAAGCAGCTGTATTGACACTGAAAATCTGTGTAGGTATATAGAACTGGATTGATAAGCAGATTCAATAATGGCATTAGTATCAGTAAAACCTTACTGTATCAGTTCCCATCAATATCACTGACAGCAAAGAAATTCAAAGAAACAGAACCAAACAAAGAAATGAGATTTGAAAAATTTCCTGTTATTCATCATTTTTGGACCTTTTTTGTTCCTGAACTCATCACATATCTCATTGTTATTGAGAGAACTGCAATGAAGCGCTGTCAGGTGGAGGAAGTGAAGCTGTTAATGGAGAATCAACCCCAACAAGCAAATCAACAGAAGATCAAAAATGTAAAGAAGGAAATGCGTCATGTCAGGCTTATGTGATGATCAGAGTTGTGATAATTGAGATAATATTACTTTGTCACATCTGTTTTGCAGTAATGATCTTTGCTGTTTCGCCTTTCAGCATGTCACTTTCTTTGACCTTTGCCTTTTTTGGAGGTTTTTCTGTTGTATGATGTAATGGCAGGAAGCCAGGCAGCATCATATATGTAGATATGTAAGATCCTTTTTTTGTTTTTAACAAATAAAAATTTTCCACATAACACAAATGTCAAGCTTTCAAGTTCAGCCTGTGAAACCAACTCTGTGGAAATATGTGCAAGAACAAAACTAAAGGTTAATCATTTTGCTGTTACATCAGCCTGAATTTGGCTTTATGAAATGCTCTAAACTGCCAGTCGCTGTCATATTAATGGTTGTGCATCAGGCCTTGGTAAGTTGGCTGTTATCAGAATTCATTAGTTTGATTAAGTAAGACATGTAGGAACATTTTCAAGGATATTTTAATTTCAGTTTTTTTCAGTTAAATTAAAGCATGTCAGTAAGTAATTTTCAGGCTCAAAGAAGGCCTCTGTGTGGTGGAGAGGTGGGTGGGGGGTTTGGGTGGGGTGCACATGTAAGCACGATTGGTTCGTATGTATTTAAGGTAATTAGTCTGTGCCTCTCAGTAATCTGTACATGCCAAACATTTGATATGATCCTCATTTCCCAGTATGGCCCTCAAAGAAGATTTAAATGTGCAGAATCTGTGCAGGTCACATTTTTGGGATATGAGGGTGGCCTGGTTGTTTTTGAAATCTTATTAAACACTGTAGGAAACCCTGTGGAGCATATTTTCTCAGCAGTTTGAGCCTTCCTGCAGGCTCTCTCCTGGTGATTGAAGAATATTACCTGTCAGGTGCAGTTGTCTGCTGCAGGACTGCTACTCCATAATAAGAAAATCACACGTTTGCAATGCAAATGATCTCCCGCCTGATTTACATGTTGTTTTGTTTCTCACACTTCACAGGTCAAGATCTCGATGTGAGGACATTTCCCCCCTCTACGCAGGCTCTGGTTGAGCAGCCCTTCATCCAGGAGCTGCAGAGTTCCCCCTCATGTTTCCCCACCTCGGACCCACATGTTGGATACCAATCTCAGGGGCTCCAGTACGGCGGCCAGGTGAACCCCAGAGCATTTGACTGCCCCAGCATCCAGATTACCTCCATTGCTCCAAACAACCATGTGGAGCTCAACAGTAGCCAAGAGGTTTTGGCAGTGGGTGGGGCAGAGGGGGGTTACAGTGATGCATCCTGGTCCAGAGACCAGCTCTACCTCTCTCTGGACCCCCGCTACCGGGATCCGGCTCTGTGCCCGAGCCCCTGCAGCAGCCTCTCCTCCAGGAGCTGGATGTCTGACCTCTCATCTTGCGAGTCTTTCTCACATATCTATGACGACATGGAGGGGGAGCTGCCTGATGCCGCCCGCCTTGCTCTGAGTTCCCCCCTCGGGTCGCCTCTGGGTTCTCCGGGCTGTGGGGGCGGAGCCTTTGGGGTGGAGCTATGGCAGCAGAAGTATCAGCATCCTTCGGCCTTCAGCCCGGCGCTGTCGCCCCATCAGTCGCCCCGCCAGTCGCCCCGCCAGTCGCCCTGCCACTCCCCTCGTACCAGCGTGACAGAGGAGAGCTGGCTCAACCGCCGGCCCACTTCCAGGTAGATATCACCATGGTGACCAGATGGCTTAATTTAGTTATTTCAACTGTTTATAACCATTTCAACATGCAATCACAACAGCAGGTACAAACAACATGGCTGTCAGACCAACAACAGACACAGCTACCAACAAAGCTGACATGACCCCGATGTGATGCCTCCTACTCATCCACCAACGGTCTTGGTACACGAGCAAAGCCCAGTCCAAAACACATCAGTAAATCTCCTGAGGCTGGGGATGCATCATGACAAACTAGTAATCAAATGCAGGCATCAGTTTAAAAAAGCTTCTAGTTCAATGTGTTCAGTCTTCTGTTTCTCAGTGGCAGTAGCACTTTTAGTGAGTTTGATTCTTGGGGGGACAAAAGATGCCAAAACCATGCATGTGCTCCAAATGTTTAAGGGTAATAATCAGTCATTTATTTCTGGGTATTTTTATGTGGATTTTACTGTTAACGTTTTACATGAGTGAGAACATGAAGCAGTCAAAGTCAGACAACCACAGATCAACTCAGGTCTGATTCAGAATACTTCATTAATCCCAGAGGAAATTGTGATCACATAATTTCCTCTGGGATTAATAAAGTATTTAGATTCTGATTCAGACTTCTGCGGGGAATGTGTTAATTACCGTGTGGTCATGTCCCAGTGTTTTATATGCGGTGCCAGCCGATAGAAACAAAAAAAATGCTCCTCGCTCTTTATTGTGGTCAGTTTTTTTTTTTTTTAGTGGCAAACATATTTGTTGCTCTAGTTTTTCCACTTCTTTGTACATTCTCTCACATCCATTCTGATCGTTTCAACAATCTCCCTCCAGGAATTTGCTGACATTTGTGAGTCCTTATATTGATGCTATGATTATTATTCCTTATACAGAGATGATAATTGTTATTCTGTCACTGATAAATTTAAAAACTGCAGCAAAAAAGTGGGCTGGAAATGCGTAGGAGGAATCACCGGTACATGCCAATCACAATAGTTGCGGGCTGCGTCGACCCGACGTGTAGTTACATTTCTAGGGAGGTGCACGTCAGGTTACGCTGTAGGGTATGGCGTAGGTTTCCTGCTGAAGCGTAAATCCCTAGTCAGGAGTATAATTTTCTTTACATATGGGTGATACCTGCCAGATTAGCCCCTGCAGACCTTGTTGTGTCCAGGACCCGAATCCTTCACAAAGAAATCAGATCAAACTGAATGACTGAAAATATAAAGAAATACTTCATTTTGCTGCTTGTGTGATGATCAGATTTGTGATTAAAGGTTTGGTTGGGCCGCAGAAGATTGTGGTGGTGTGACGTTTGGGAATGGCTGGTTTTAGAAAGGCAGGGGAAGCTGCTTTGCATTACATTCAGATGTTGGCCATAAAAAGTGTTTAACACACGAAAAAAACTGCCTAAATCACATTCAGATGTTAAGTATGAATCTATAATCCTGTCTTCCTTTCTCAGGTCATCATCCAGGCCAACCTCCCCCTGTGGGAAGAGACGCCACTCCAGCGCCGACCCCCACGCCCGCTCTCCGTCCCCTCACCACTCACCCAGCCCCACCCCAGGCGCCTCCCCTCGGGGCAGCGTGACTGATGAAACCTGGGTGGGAAGCCCCGCCGGTGCCCTCGGACCCCTCCTGATGTGTGGATTCCAGGAGCTGGACATCCCCTCAAAGACCAGGAGGACGTCAGGGAGCCAGTTGGGCCTCCTGGCTGGTCAAGTGGACGCTGGTCTGGAGTCGTTCCAGGATCCTCCTGCAGAAGAGGGGCGAGATCAAGAAGGCCTTGCCGAGCTCTTCCTTCAGGTGCCCTCCCACTTCACCTGGAACAAACCCAAACCTGGAAACCCGCCTTTGTTCAGGTTGGCCTTGCAATCGTTGTTCAACAAATGGATTAAGGTATAGTTAGGTGACTATCTGATGATCCCATTTGTTATCTCTGCTTCTAGGACCTCGTCGCCCCCTTCTCTGGACTGGCCTCTGCCCAGCCAGTATGACCAGTGTGAGTTGAAGCTGGAGGTCCAGCCCAAGTCCTACCACAGGGCACATTACGAGACAGAGGGCAGCCGCGGATCCATCAAGGCATCAGCTGGAGGACATCCTATTGTTAAGGTGGGTCCTCCCTATCAGCTTGATACAAACCTGTTTTCTCACTGAAATTTGGGTTACGATAAGCCTAGATTCACTCATATTTTGTTCTCAAGCTCAGTTTACTTTAAGGTAGTTTAACTTGGTTCTGACTTGATGTCTGAGATCAAGGTTATTACAGTATAAACTTTAAAAATAACCTGAAATGAAATGAAATAATACTGTGCACTTAAAACTGTTAAAAAACATGAAAATAAAAAGGAAATGTCAACACAGCCATCTTCAGGAGGCACTGGTGCAAAGGTTTTCCCCAGGCTTGGATGTCTAAATAACTGTGGCAGCTATTTGTGTTGTTATACTCTGTTGTTTTGACCTATTTAAATTCTACCCCTGACAAATAACCTCTGGATACATAATAAAGAAAAACTAAAACTGTCATCAAAACGAATAAAAACTAAACTACAATGAGAAAGCCGACTCTGGAAGCTAACTGAAGTGAAAGCAAAAGATTTCAAACACTAGTTCACTCGGTCCGAGATAAGAGGTGTTTAATGCCAGCGACGCATTCAGATATTTGTGCCATGTCTCCTGTCAAAGGAGGACATGCAGAGGGTTGGTGTGACAGAAGAGAATGCAAGGGATAGGGTCAACTTCCAAATAAAATCCTCAATTTTCATTCACCAAAGACGGTCCAGAGGTCCAGCTCAGGGACTCCAATTAGCTGACTGCTAGTAACTACAGCCGCCTGTGTCACCATCCACCTGTCAGTCAAGGAGGCCACACCCCTGATAATGCAAACTTTAAGCCTGAATACAACTTTCAGCATTCAGTACTCTGTAAACAATTAACTGTATGTGGCATAAAAAATACACGATTTAATAAAAAGCTGAAAGCAGGCGACTCTTAAAGTCCCACGCACTGAGCCTGTGATGATCCACTGGAGATAAAATCACAGGTTGGCTGAGGTCGCGTCCTGGACGTGCTTTGCTGATGTGCTGAGTGAACGGCCTCGTGGATCCTCTGGATCAGACAACAGAGGCGGGCTGAGACAAGTAAAGCCTCCATCAAGGCCTCGTATGTAACGGACACCAGCAGGGCTATTCTGGGTGTCACATTCTCAGGCCGCCGCCGAAGCTAGAAAAGCTTCCTGCTGCGAGACGTGCTAAAACTCAGAGTTTACTGTCGAGAAAAGGGACAGCAGCAACAGGTCACACAGGAAACAGATAATCACACTCAGGGCTGTTTTTTAATTTGTGAAATCCACAAAAGATGACAAACTCTCTTTTTATTAAGATCTCCTCACTCATACGCTGAAAGAGGAATGTTTAACTTTATTAGAGCATCGAGGCTAATCTGAAGATGTATATACATCCACTCATAGCTCATTTACTTCTTCATATCTTTATTTCCTCCTTCATCCTTACATATAAACAAGCATTTATGTCTACACCCTTTCTATCAGGTATTATATAATGTTCAGAAAACTCTCCTGAGAAAAGAATATAAATATATTTATATATAAGTTAATGATTTTAAAAAGGAGAGACTAACCATAAAAAATAAAGGAAGAAACTAAAGGGAGCTAACAACCCCTACATAAAATGGTACAGTTATCCCTTTCTTTGTCACAAAACAAATACTTAACTGGGAAAATATTACAAATATTAATCTTCATAAAAGGGATAAACTTGTGGAATACTTCTCAGGAATTAAGGTAAGGTCAGGTTTAGATGATGTCTTGACTGAAGGTAAAGTCTGTAAAAGTCCTGATTGGTCGGGCTGTATTTTAATTTCTGAAACTTATAATTTTCTTCTTTAAGAGATCCCAGCATACCCCAGGCTCCTTTTCCCAGCTTTTAAATATCTTTTCTGTCCCAGTTGTTATAAATCCTGAATCACATGCAATCCATCATCATCAGAAGTATGACATTTTTCAAGATCAGACCTTTTATTTTGGAGAGAATCTATATTTTTACCTGTGTTTATAGGTGTGTAATTTATAGTAGATCTAAGCAATCAAATGAGTTGTATTCTCAATTACTTATCATAGTCAAAGCACCCAAAAAAACACCCCACTATTGTGGGCTAGACTACCACCTGGATAGCCCCTCGTCTCCCAACACATCCACCTAGTTTTTTATTTATTTGGTTTTCTGTGAAACTATAAAGTCTCAGGAAATTCAGTTTAAAAGATAAGTTTATTTAAAGCAGCTCTAATTTAGTGACCTTTTTAATATGTCTGTAGTGCTCATCCTCTTAAAACTGTTTCTAGTGTTTGCTTTCCTTTATGGTCATTGTACAGGCCAGTCTTTTTTTTTTTTTTTGGCCTTTTGCTTTGGACTCTGAACTTTTTATGTACAATTAGAGGTATAAATGTCAAAAAAGGTCAAAAATACACATAACACCTAGCACTCACGAAGAAGCAAATTTGCAAAACGCTAAAATAGTAACTGTTAAATTTCTCTCTCGGCTCTACTTCCACTCCTTCTGCTAATCTCAAGTCAAGTTATTTTTTATTCTTTTCTCTGTCTCAATCATGCTTCATCTCTTCACTCCAGCTTTATTCATGACCGCTGTTTTCAGCTGAGATATTTTAACAATCGGCATTTAACAATCAGCATTTTAATATCAACACCCTTTATGAGGACAGAGTGTGGCCTTTCAGGTTTCAACAAGTCACGCAACGTGACATGAGTGTGATCACCAGTGACCCGGTTCCACTCACAGCTATACATGCACATACCAAAGCACTGCCTCCACCATGTTTAGCAGGAATTGTGGTATCCTTCGGATTATGAGCTGTTTCTTTCCTCCTCCATACTTTTCTCTTCCCGTCATTCCGATGCAGTTTAATCCTGGTTTCATCTGTCCAAAGAATTTTTTCCAGAACTGTGCCGTCTCTTTTAGATATTTCTGACTAATCTGTCTAATCTGGCCTTCCTGTTCTTGAGTGTAACCAGTGGTGTGTTTCTGTAAAGTAAAGTAAAGTAAAGTACCTTTAAAGATATATATCACTAAGTGCTTCACAACAAAATGCTAAAAAACAAAAGCTCTGTCTCCTTTAGTTCTCAGCCTTGTATGATGCACAGCCAGCAGGCCCTGATCACATGACTTTAGGGATTGGCTTGGGATGTAAAAGTTCTCTGATATACGCTGGTGCTCATCCATGCAGAGCTCTAAAAGTCAAAACTATAATCTTAAAGTGGATTTTGAAGTTAATGAGCGAGCCAGTGCAACTGAATTAGCAACGGTGTGACATGTGAGTAGTCAGAAGAGGTTCCAGGGAGGTTTTCTTAAGACAAGTGAACAATGAATTATAGTAATCCAAACACAATAACAATCTCTAGTTCAAAGCATGACACTAGGGAACTCAACTTGAAGAGTGAACCAGAGTTTTAACATGAGCATCCAGAGTGAAAGCTGAGTCAGAATTCACCCCAAGGTTCCTTATAGAAGATTTAGCAAATGTGGCAAGGGGACCTAGAGTTTCCATTACCCTCGACACAAACAAGGACTTCTGTTTTCTCTTCATTAAGTTGGACAAAATTACAACAGAATGTCATCTGCATAGCAGTGATCGGACATGTCCTTAAAAGTGCTTGAAATGTTTTGAAGAAGGAGCAGATATAACAGAAACAGTAAAGGCCCCAAAACAAGACCTTGTGGTACACCATAGCCAAGAGAAGTGGAAGAAGACCTGAACTTAGAAGCAGAAGAAAAAGATTGTTCAGAGAGAGATGACGAGAACCACTCCAAAGTAGACCCCGATACACCCACCCAGTATCTCAGCCTGTCGAGCATAATGTGATGGTCAAAGGCAGAGGTCAGATTCAACATCAACAGGACAGAATCACCTGCATCACTTCACATCAGAATGTCACAGGAAACTCTGGAAATTCTATGAAACCAGAAACCAGACACCTGTGAAGTGTTGATTATAGTGAGCACGCAGGGATAGATGGACCGAAAGAGATTTTTGAACAAAGATGCAGGTAAAATGTTGAGAGAGCAGGCAGATGCTGTCATTGAATCAACTAATTGGTTTCTTTACCTGAGCTGGTCAATCTTTCTAAAATAATGGGCCCAGCTGGGGTAGGAACAGTCAGCAAACAAGAAGATGCCAAAGGTGAAAAAACATTTTTCACATTACTGATTTTTTTTTTTCTCTGCAAAAAAAGCAAGGAAATTTTCTCAATTTTCATTTGAGAAAATTGGAACAGCAGGTGGAGCAGGACTAAAAGTACCTCCTAGGATTACCTCTGCTCTTTGAAACCAGGTTTGAAAAGTAGGCAGGCCTCACCTGTATTTCCTTTCATCAAGGCGTCTCTTAAATGTAAACTTGAACAATGATACACCTACCTCCTCCAGTGCTCTTGCCTTGGTCAGATGTTGTGAAGTTCTTTTTCTTAACCATGGAAATAATTCTGTAAACATCCACTTTAGTTATCTTCTGTTGTCTTTCAGGCCTTTTGGTGTCGCTGAGCTGGCCACTACATTTCCTTCTTTTTAAGAATGAACCAGATTGTTGATTTGACCACTTCTAAAGGTTTTGGTTTCCCTCTAATAGGTGTATTTTGTTTATTTTCAGCCTAATGATGGCCTCCCTCACTTGCATCCTCATCTCTTTGGACCTCATCTTGACAGTTCCAGTGAATAGCTAACACATGGAATCATCCCCAGGTCTTTTACCTGCTTAATTTGTCTTGGAATATTGAGGGAGTGGTCCTCACCAGGCCATGAAACTGCCTGTCAGTCTTATTTCTGAGCCTCTGAAAATGGGGGGCTATGTATAATTCCTAAACAGGTGATGCAGTATTTTTGTTTGGTGGTATCCAGAACTAAAATGACAAAAAATGCTATTGTCCAAAAACCTATGGAATCTACACTGCATCTGGAAAGTATTCACAGCACTTCACTTGTTCCACATTTTGTCATGTTACAGCCTTATTTCAAAATTTTTATAAAAAATAAAAAACAAAAATATAACATGTACATAAGTATTCACAGCCTTTGCTCAACACTTTGTTGAAGCACCTTTGGCAGCAATTACAGTCTCAAGTCTTTTTGAGTCTGATGTTACAAGCTTGGCACACCTATTTTTGGGCAGACGAACCTTCACCCCAGTCCTAAGTCCAGAGTGCTCTGGAGCAGGTTATTATCAGTGTCTTTTGCCCCGTCTTCCTCCCCTCACCCCCAACCGGTTGTGGCAGATGGCTGCCCCTCCCCGAGCCTGGTTCTGCTGGAGGTTTTTTCCAGTTAAAAGGGAGTTTTTCCTTCCCACTGTTGCCAAGTGCTTGCCCATAGGGGATCGTCTGATTGTTGGGGTTTTTCTGTATTATTGTAGGGTCTTTACCTTACAATATAAAGTGCCTTGAGGCAACTGTTGTCATGATTTGGCGCTATATAAATAAAATAAAATTGAAATTGAATTGAATTGAAAGGTAGTCTCTGTACGTCTTTCCCTCGACCCTGACTAGTCTCCTAGTTCCTGCTGCTGAATAACATCCCCACATCATGATGCTGCCACCACCATGCTTCACTGTAGGGATGGTATTCTATTCTGGTTTCCTCCAGACATGACGCTTGGCATTCAGGCCAAAGAGTTCAGTCTTTGTTCCATCAGACCAGAGAATTTTGTTTCTCATGGTCTGAGAGTCTGTTTCCAGCTCTGCTTTTGCCAAGTATGTATTTATGTATAAAGAGTTTCATACCTTCTCTTGCCAGAAAACATTTTCTTAAAGGTCAAACCGTTCCCTGAAAATTACCTTTACTAATCAGGCCAGTATAAAATGAATCATCTTTACTTAAGATGATGCATGATGCATGCCAGCTTTACTGAATTCCTGTGAGATATCACACTTTGGTTTCACAGTCAGCATTTTAATTTAATCACACGGTGAGACAGTGTGAGACCTTTCAGGTTTCAGCAAGTCAAGCGACTAGCTGTTGAGATGTTTGTCGGGGTGAGCAGATGCTTATCAGGTTGTTGTTTTTCTTTCCTGCAGCTGCATGGATACAGCGAGCAGCCGGTAAGCCTGCTGCTGTTCATCGGCACCGCGGACGACCGATACCTTCGTCCTCACCCCTTCTACCAGGTCCACCGAGTGACGGGAAAGACAGTCACCACCATGTGCCAGGAGAAAATCATGGCTTCCACCAAAGTCCTGGAGATCCCTCTGCTTCCAGAAAACAACATGTCTGCCAGGTAAGAGAGGCAACAGTACTATCCCGATATCTGTTCTAATGATGTTTGTCACTAATCGACCTGTACCAGAAACCCTTTTTGTTCTGCGCATGTGCAAAAATGGGGCTTCTTCCTGTTCCTGTTCATGAATGCATGTAAACGCTAAGCAGCACCACAGCTAAAGGTAAAGTGAGGTTTTACCTGCAATGCCTGAAAGAACTCTGCTGCTGTTTTCTCCTTCTATTTGCTGGAAATTGTTTGGTGGTCCCTCCCTTCCTTCATACTGGTTTCTACCTCTCAGCTGTACGAGGCTGATGGGGTATTGTCATCACCCCGCCACTGGGCGGGCGGGCAGCATGGACAACCAAGTTTGTGAACACGATAAATCGAGAACAAGGCAATGTAGGATTTTCAAATTGATTTCATATTTTTTCTGTTTCTCTAGACAAATTCTTAGATCTTGTCTTTTTCCCAATCGTAAAGTGCTGTGCAGATGTCTTGAGCCACACCTCATTTCTTTATATTTTGCTTCCAAGTATTAATAAGCTTTAATTTTTTTGTAGTTTTTGATCAGTATTTCTCCAGCTTTCTGAAGGTCTTTCAAAGTTCTTCTTGAATAAATTGCTGCCACTATTTCCCATTTTCCTGCAAAATCCAAAGTAATGAGGAGTAACTTGAGACTTTTGCACAGTACTGTATATCAAACCATTTATGTGATAATTATACTTAATTGCCAGCTTATGCTCAGCTAACCACACCTTGGCACCAGCTCAGCTTTTATCACATATGTGATTGATATCAATCTTCACGCCTGCCTCGCTGCCAGAAAACCTCTTAATTTTCTTGTCCCAACAATGTCCCAATAATGATAGAAACAAGGATCCCAAAACTAGAGAGAGCAATTTCACTTCAAAAGAGCTTTGAACTCTCCCAGGAAGACAGAAGAATTAAGCAAGCATTAGTTTGTTCCGAAGGTTTTTCAGTGACTGAGGCGTCTACGTAGTCCCAAGCTCTGATAAAATCCTGAGGAGTCATTTAGAGGAGGGGAAATTACAAAGAGCAGCTGTTTGTAAGTGACAGGAAATAACGTCGATAAGAACTCAGCATGGTTTTGAAACTAAAGATATACCGTTGCTGCTGTCTCTTTAGGCTTAACGAAGGCCAGGAAACCAGATTAGAAAGCACACAGTAAAAATAAAGAGCTGTGGTACAGAGTCTAGACAAAGTGTAGAGGAGGCAGGAAGCATGTAAATAATGTCACCGTAATCTAAAACATTTAAAGAAGGTAGCATGTACATGAGCCAATAACACTAGTCTGTTGCACATTAACTCCGAGAGATATTTCTAAGCTGGCCAACCTTAATAGTTGTAGGCAGCATCAGTGAGATTTAAGTTGTCCAATCCAGCCCACAATGGTTTTGCAAAGCATAAAGACTTCTGTGAACTCAATTATTCAAATTACTAGTAGTAGTACTAGCCATATATACTAGTGTTGAAAGTATTGGGTTAAAAGCTGTAAAAAGGACCTTCCATTCAGTGTTTGATGCCAAAATGCTTTGTGTAAATTCTCAAGGCCTTTTGTTCTCTTCTGACCAGCTTTAATGGAGCAGTATGCCATGCTATGGCTTTCAGGCACGCCAGGCTCATTTAACAAAACTCTAATAAGCTGAGGTGTTTGTAGTCAGAGCTGCCGTCTCCGCCTGATGGGTTCCCCCTCTGTGGATCTTGTTTCACCAGTTTCTTTCTCCCACATTTCACACCTTGCACACACTTGAATTGCTGCTCTCTGCAGCTGGCAGTAATATGGATTGCATCGCCTGAATTGCAGTGCACAAGATGCCAGCTCTCGTCACCATGTGGCCAGGTAATCAAAAGTGGGAAGTAGTTTGCAGTTCAGATGATGCATTCTGATAAATGTTGTGTCTTTGGGGTTTGTTTTCTTGTAGCATCGACTGCGCTGGCATCCTGAAGCTGCGTAACGCCGACATCGAGCTGAAGAAAGGAGAGACGGACATCGGGCGGAAGAACACGAGGGTGCGGGTTGTGTTCAGGGTCGCCATTCCTCAGCCGGACGGCCAGATTCTGTGGCTACAGACGGTGTCTTTTCCTGTGGAGTGTTGTGAGTCTCACTAACAGCACATCACATTCAGTCACAGGAAGAGTTTGTTCCTTTGAAACATGATCACAGAAGAAAAAGAATCAGAAAAACCTTACCCAAAAATACGCTTGTATGAAACTTTGACAGAGATTGTTATCAATAAGGTTTCCTTTCTCAGTTCTGAGTGACTGTTTCCTCTGTAAGGACCTGTGCTCACTGTGTGTGTCATGTAAGAGAGATTTGTGATTAAATCCTAAAATAAACCTGTTGCTTTTCAGCCCAGCGCTCAGGTCAGGAGCTCCCTCAGGTGGAGAGCTTCAGTCCAACCAGCGGCTCTGTGGAGGGAGGAGAGGAGCTGCTCATCACCGGATCCAACATTTCCCCTCAATCCAGGGTTGTTTTCATGGAGAGAGGGCCTGGTAAGATCACTTCATATTACTGTAGCTTTAATAAGTTTACATAAAGTTCTGTTGACCTGATGACACGTGTGATGGTTTGAACTCGTATGTTTTGCCCCTCAGATGGAAGATCACTGTGGGAAACAGATGCCAGAGTTGTGTCTGAAAAATGCAATGGAGTAAGTACAAACATGATCGATTAGAAAAGGGAGCAGGAATAATGGTGAGACAGCATACACAAGGAGAAAAATCCAAAAATGTAAACCAGAGCTAAAGATTAGCTCCACCTTGCAGCATTAAAATGATGGACAGATGTCATGAACACTCATCGAGGCAGTATCAGCATCTTTAAGTGAAAAAACCAAACAAAAACTGACGAATTTGGGGCAAAAAGTTTCAATTTATTTTGTTTTTTTCTTAAATTAAAACAGGCCATAAATGCAGAACTCGTAATATTTGGTTAAATGTTCCTCAGCAAGTTGCACCTTGTTTAAATTCAGTTACCATTTTGGCTTCCAACAATGATAAAAACAAGATAACTGAGTTAGTTTTTGCATTCATTCTCACCACAAAGCTTTATAGCAGTACGTTTTCACCGCCCTCTAAAGGCCCAGGCTCACTTGGTGTTTGTTCAGCTGGATCTGAGATGAGGGAAAGATGTAAAAATTATAAAGATGAAACAAAGATGTCAGGCTGAAGATGGACTGTTTTAAGTTTAAACACCTCGAGCTGCACTCGTTGGCCCCGCCTGCATCCACAGACATCCTGCTGCGAAGACCAGCAGCTGCCCTCACGAGACGAGCTTTATGGTCCGAAACCAACGTTCACCTCCAATCCCCTCATTTACAGGGCTGTGAAAAAGTCCCTTCCTGATTTCTCATATTTGTTAGACTTGCATGTTTCAGATCCTCAAACACATTTTATTATTAGACAAAGGTCTTTGCAGAATTGTTTGAATTCAGCCACATTGGAGGGTTTTCCAGCATGAACGGCCTGTTTAAGGTCATGCCAAAGCACCTCAGTTGTATTTAAGTCTGGTGCACTCATTTTTCTTTTTTGAGCCATTCAGAGGTGGACTTGCTGGTGTGTTTCAGATCATTGTCCTGCTGTATAACCCAAGTGCTCTTGAGCTTCAGGACATGAACTGATGGCCGGACATTCTCCTTCAGGATTTTCTGGTAGAGAGCAGAATTCATGGTTCCATCAATTACAGCAAGTCGTCCTGAAGCAGCAAAGCAGCCCCAGACCATCACACTACCACCACCATGTTTGACTGTTGCTATGATGATCTTTTTATGAAATGCTGTTAGTTTGATACCAGATGTAACGGGACTCAAACCTTCCAAAAAGTTCAGCTTTTGTCTCGTCAGTCCATGTGTGGATAATGGCTCTCACTGTGGTTCACTGGAGTCCCAAAGCCTTAGAAATGTCTTTGTAACCCTTTCCAGACTGATAGATGTTAATGACTTGTTTTTCGGCTGGTTCAGCCACATTGTGGCATGACAAATATGCAAAATGAAAGAAATCAGGAGGGGGGCAGATACATTTTCACAGCATTGTAAATGGGCACAAAGACCTTTGAATAAATGTCCATCCATCCATTCTCTTCGGCTTATCCAATTTAGGGTTGCGGGGGGGGGCTGGAGCCTATCCTAGCTGTCATAGGGCGAGAGGCGGGGTACACCCTGGACAGGTCGCCAGTGTATCGCAGGACGAACACAGAGAGACAGACAACCATTCACGCTCACATTCACACCTACAGCCAATTTAGAATCACCAATTAACCTAACCCCACTAACTGCATGTCTTTGG
>VUQS01038765.1:0-10759 GCA_015108495.1 Heterochromis multidens | reverse complement strand
GTGCATGTGTTGCTGTGATTAAATTCCTCTGCTAAATGCCTGGATGGTTTGCATTTGCATAGAAACTTGTACTTATGAGAGCCCTGGTTTAAGCATCTGCTAGCTTCCTTTGCAGATCTGGGACAGAAAGCATCTCACACAGCGTAGAAAAGCCCTAAGGAGATCCTACACCGCTGCTTATTATCACTCTGATTTCTCTTGCCTTTCACATTGCATCTCTCTCGGTCTGAGCACTTTTCGTGTGAATACGTACTGCACCACAAGCTTCACTGAAGCTTATTAGCCTCATGAAGAATGCTGTGTATAAAACATGAGCTCAGCTTTGCAAACCACAACATAATTATCTTCCAGATGACTCCCCACTGCTACAAAAAGTAAGACAAACCTCTTTCTGTCTCTGTCTCTGTCTCTCTCTCTCACACGCACACACACAGTCAGTAATTTTTAAACATGACAGAGTGGGCACACTGCCTGATGCCACACAGCCTAACTGACTTTAGTTTGGGAAAATTAGGTGTAGAGAGAGAAATAGAGGTAGGGAGGGAAAAATAGTGCGGATGGTTAGGATTTCGATAAAGACTGACTGAGATGAGAAACATAGTGAGCTGGGTATTCTCATCTCTTAACATTGCACAATAACTGGATGGTAGGGATAAAAAAAATCATTAAGTAATCCCCCCCTCCCAAAAAAAGAAAGAAAGAAAGAAAAAAAGTCATTTTATTTATCAAGAATATTTCTGCTCCTCTCAGCCACACATGGACTGCAGGTATGTCTTAGTACCTGATGTGATGCAACACTTTATTGAAATGTTAGTAACAGCAGTAAATGAGAAAGCACAACACAGTAATGACTCGGGGGCAGTAGAAACAAGTTGTGAACATAACTTTGATATATATATGGTACACAGGTGCATATTTACACATCTAGCAGTTTGCAGCAAAATAATCATTCTTGTCTATGACCACCTGGTGAATCTGAGTCTAACATTTACTCAGCTGTTGCTTTCACCTGTACATTTCCATCGAATACTGTAATAAAGATTCTAGAAAAGAGTAGTATAGTGGTTAACACAGCGAGAAGGTTCCTGGTTTGACTCTCTTGGTCAACTGGGGCTTTTCTTTTTTTGCAGATACAATTTGCATGTTTTCCCTGTATCTGCATGTTTTTTTTTCCAAAGGCAGTCTTGTTAGGTTAATCGTTTGTTCTAAATTGGTTGTCACTGTGAAATTGTGTTTTTGTCTGTTTAACACTGTGACAGCTGGTATAGGCTGCAGTCCCATCCCTCCGCCCATTTAAAGCAACTAAATAACAGTTTAGGGGATAATTCTTTCTAGGTTTCTTGTTATGAAATAATGGCCCCTTTCACATTGTCAGTTTTCAAAGTCATATGATATATTGGTGTTTCATAATTGGTGTTTCACAGCCAATTGCAATATCAATTACAGCCACTTTGTAACACCTCCGGCAAGGAAAAACAAATGGAATTTCATTTTAATAACTCAAGGACTTGGTAATAAAACACTTTAGCCTGCTTTGCTATTCAAAATATAATTTGAAATCTTTGTTTACTTATAAGAAAAAAAAAGGATTTTTAACCCCTATATCAATTTGTTGTCAAGTTTTTATAAAATACTTATAAAATACTTAATTCTGTGATGTAAAAAGTGATATAAAGTTTTAAATAATTGCCCTCTAATTTAGACATGGAGACAGATTGCCAACAATCACTCTATGTCAGTCTGCGCTGATGAGTGCAACTTGTCTGCGACACATCTCAACTGGTTGCCAACTTGTTTCATTCTGGTTATATTCCTATATAAAAGCAAGGCTGCTGAGCACCTGTGTCATTTTGCAGTTAAATTGCCATCCTGCATCAACTACGTCACTGTTTGTGGAATAATTTCTGTTTCAAATATATGAGGTTCTAGCTTAACTCAGAATGAAAGTAGTTAAAGGGAATTTATGTTTAATGTGAATTTCTGTGTATGTAGACAGCAACAGATTTGTAATTTTCACCGATTTATCACAGTCAGTTGCTGTATATCACAAACAGATTGCATGCAATTGCCAACAGTTGCAAACTGATAGCAGACTGATTCCATCTTACTGCCTTTTTATTGCTGTCTTTATGGATCAAAGTCTTTGAAGTAACCATTTCAAAGGCAACGGGATCGCATGTTCATTGCACTGGTTGCAATAATTTTGTTCATGACACGGTCTCCAACCCCTGTTTTCCCTAGTGTGACTGTAGCCTAACCCCCTTTTTTCCTTGTGTTTTGTATCTTTTGTAAAACCAAAGAACAGAAAAATTCATATCCTTTAAATATAGAGTAACGTTACTGCATTTTAATCATAGAGGCTGCTGCCATATATAGTTATGATTGCTCAGCTATAATTTGGCATTTCCTTGGAGAGTCTGACGGTAAGTTGGATTATATTAGCTTTTAAAACGATTTAAAATATACCTAGAAAAAAAAATATTTATGATTATATGCCTCCTTAGTGTAGTGGTTAAAACATTTGCCTAACATGCAAAAGATCCCTGGTTTTAGACTAGGAAGTGACACAAATGCTGCAGAAAGGTTGTGTCAAGAAGGGTGTCCAGTGCAAAACATCAAATCAAGCACGTGGATTCATCTGCTGTTGGGCCCTTTGCAAATATGGGAGTAGCTGGACACTTTCAAGAACACTAATCTAGAAATTCTGCTAATTAAGTCATGGTCATTAGGCAGAGTAAGCCACAAAAATAACATAAAACAAGATTTATTTTAAATTAAACAACCTGAAACAGGGGAGCAAAAGAGAAATAGTGAAGATATATTTGTTAAGACAAATATCTCACACATAAAACATGCACATAAGAATCTTCTCTCAACAAACAAAAAAACTCCCCAAAACCCCCCAGAGATGATCTACTGCCTGAAGCATTATCCGACCATGGAGAACACAACTCTAACAATTAAAATATAGCCTACCTACTACCTACTGGCTGTTCACACTGCTCACAGTTTCTCCTTATAGTTTAGGGTTTCATTTTTTTCTCGAAAAGTCTTATGATATTTTTTTTGTGCTTGTTGAAGCTACACAGATATCATTCCTTTTCCTTTTACTGTGTGCTTCTTAAGTTGCCCTCTTTGTAAGATGAAGATGAGGTATCACCTATGACCATATGGCACTCTAACACCTGCAACACTGATGAGGCTGCTCCAGTGCCACTCTGACTCGCATCCGTCTCCTACACAGCCCTGTCCTTTTGGGGGCCATTACACAAAATCTTGAGATAGTACCTCACAACCTTACTTTTCTTCCTGTCTTGCTTTGCTGGATGCTCTGTTTTGCAGATAGCCAGTGGACAGCTGTGTGGTCACTGGTGTGTGTGTGTGAATGTCAAGACTGTTCTGTAACAGCAACAGATGTCACTTGGGAGTCAATCTAAGCCACTGAATGAAGTGTGGAAGCAGTGCAGATTAAATACGCATCAGGAGTGGTTTTGGCTTTGTTGTTTTTGCATTGATCTACAAAAAGCATATTGTATTTTGGTGTGTCTGTGTGGAGCTGTTTGCATGCAAAAGGACATTTGGATACTGTTACAGCATGAAGCACTCTTTTCCTGACCTAGCAGAACCAATCTAGTGTTTTCTACACTCTAATTTCTTTACTAACACAGTGAATTAATGGATTTACTATGTTTCATAGCTCAGTGTTTTTTTTTTTTTTTGGCCTTTTTAAATTCTTTTTCAGTGCCTTGTGTACACTGATGGACAGGCTGTGACTAATGCTTTCAGTAAATCAATAAAATGGACTGTGGGCATACAGAAGAGATTAAATGTGCACATGTCAAGAGCTTGAATCCACCTTTTAAAAGCAATATTTTCTTTGCCTACTCACTTGTTTCATATTAATGATAAACAAAATGTCATCATCTTTGCCCCTAAAAAAAACTGTCTTGTTTTTTTGTTCACTTTTATTACAGTGATATTATAAAGATGCTAATTTTCATCCATCACTCTTTACCCTACACCCAATAATCCCCTACAGCCCTGACAGCAGCAGTGTTCAGTTGTCAGCATCTTCACAGAGCAATGCCTATAATCAGCTCTGTCAGCCCTGCTACTGAGAATTAACTGTCTCATTCCTGCAGCCATCAAATTCTTCCATCCTGAATACTTGTATCAAGCGCATATCTTGCAGCTCTTACTCCAGAGTGAGAGAATCTCCTTGAATGCAAACAAGGCCTGGTGAGGCTGTCAACGACAGCCACTGAACATAAGCGATGTTAAGTTCAGAGGAAGAAGGGTAACACTCTCTGTGAGTGTTAATGATGGTTCACTGTCATGCTGGCTTTAGTGGCTGAGAGGCTGGAACGAGGCTTTGATCTGTGCTCTCTGGCTGACAGGGCTTGCTGGGTCTCTGGCAGGAGGAGAGAAGTCATGGGAAGACAAAGTCAAATTTATCATGAAGGACTGGAGAAACGGAGGATCACCTAACAGCCTCGCTCTGTGTCCTAAATAGCTACACTGTGACTAGTAAACATGTTAGAGGGCAAAAATTAATTTCAAGTTTAGGTGGAGAAAGGGTGCCGTGTCTAAGATCTTTGAAATGTAACCTTGCTGTACCTAGGGTGGCAGTGAAATTGATTAATTTTTTTCTGAGAAACATAAACACAGCTCCAATTACATATATTTCTTCACAAAGCTCTAGGCTTTTCATTTGCAAACATCAGGTACACTGCCCAAACCCATTCTTAAAAGGTTTTTGGCTTAACCGATTCCTTGATAAGGAATCTTTTCACAGTCGTGTTCCATAATTTATAGGATATATAACTGCAATGCTTTTGACCTGAAACCTTCAGAATAATTTTCTTCTTTAAATGTAGACACTTTTTTTAAATTTCCTTTTTGACTTTACCTCTTTTTAATCCTGATCTTATCAGTGTTGCTACAGTCAGATCTATTCTGATGAGCGAAAGCTCCAGTGTTCATATCTATATTTCCAGACAAAACCAAGCAATACAGGAGGGTGCAGATGTTTTCATAATGGCAAACAATGTTCAAACAGATTAAATGGCATATTTTGATATTGTAAAAAGCTCCAAAACATAGGACCATTATTTTCAAAGCTTGGCTATGTGCTGGAATAACACACACCATCACAATCTGTTCTTCACATAAAAAACACATTCAAACCAGGCACTTGCTCATTTGCATACATACTATTGCTACTGGGAAATCAGTAATTTGTTGTCTTAGTGTTCTCTGAAGGTAGGGATTAATATATATGTGCATGTTTGATCTGCATGCGGGGACTCATGCGTCACCTGAATAGTCTGTCTAATTGCAGGAGCCTTTAATAATATCTGACCAGGGTGTAGAGCTTGCTTGTGTCAGAGACCTGATTAGCATTTTGTCAAAGTAGCGCTGGACTTAGGGATTAGTATTGGTATCTCATGAGTCTTATTATGGTATTGCATAATTGGATTCATTTGGCTTTTCAGCCGGAGCTTTTGAGAAGCCTAACAAAACCAAGAGGAAACATATCTGCAGGCACTCAACATGATAGTGGTGTTTGTTGAGAAAACAGATGCATATTTGCATAGGATGACCCATTTAATGCTTGTAGGTAATTACAGATTATTCAGACCTGGAGTAGCAAAGTTCTGGATGCTGAATTAACATCAACTGGAACCATCAAAGTCATGAAGGGTGGTTTTGTAGATGGTGTACAAGGCCAGGAGATTAGTAATAAATGTGGAATATAAAATATGGATACAAAACTCACTAAATCAAAGATTTTCTGTGCCCTCTGTGCAACTAGAAGTCGCTGTTAGTACTTGGGACATTTGGGATATGCATGAAATCCCTTCCAGCGGAGCTATAATAGTGTCTGGTGAGTTTCCAAAGTCATCTGAAAGACAGACATATTTGACAATGATTCAATTTATTCACCTGAAGTCAAAAAATAAAACTCAACAATAAAATGCATTAAAACTCTGAGCGTCAAAGCCTTCTAATAAACAAGACAGGTGCATGAACAGTCATTTACCTGTGTGAATCACACCCATTGTGCTGTGATAGAAGCATCTGTCCTCGACATATGTGATAGAGTAATGGGAGCTTAATAGCTCTCAGTCAGAGCTATTGAGGAAGGTGAGTCACAGCTGTGGACAGCTATCATCACCTGGCAACTAAAAAGATGACGTTTTTCACCTTTACGGGGACCCAGACGCTGCAGGTGATGCATTTTAATTCACTTCATTGAACTAATTAGTTTTGAATGGGATACCCATATAGCTGATTGGACTTCCAGTTGTTGGTGACTTGAGAATACTATAACGAGCAACTAAATAGATCCTTAGATTGATCAGGCTCTCAATGGGCTGGCTGGTGCCACAAAACTTTTACACACTTTTACAGCACTTTGTCAGTAACATACAAGTCATACATACATTAGTGTGTGTCTAATTTAACTAAATCCTATAAAATGATTTATCTTTAAAGGCACTTTTTTAATCAAACAGAGCGTGCGTGCAGAGAAACCATTTTCAGTCCAACGCTGTTGCTTGGCGTTTGGTCGGGACCCGTAGGCTTAATATTGTAATATGCTGTGCACCCCTTTAACATAATTTTTCAGTATGCAGGGTAATCTGAATGAGACTCTCAAAGTGCCATTAATGTTGTGAATCAAGTTACTTTGCTTACTAGGGACATGGTTACTTGGGTAAGTTTGTCTTTTAACATTTAAAGTTGGTAAGTTGGTTAGTTTTATTGCCTAAACCTAGCTAAACAGTGACAGAAAAAGTAGAATAAAAACTAAAGTGAAATGAAAGTGTAAATTAAGCAGCCCCAGAGAGGATGTGAATACTTGTCTTGTGGTTGGAGATCTTATGATGGTGTCATGTATCACCCCACCAGACACATGACACCATCATACACAGACTTTTGTAGGTTTGTGTTCTTCTTCAGGTTTTAAAATGACATTAAACGGGTATCTTACTACACTGGAAAAAGATGCCAAATGGATACCACCTTCAGCTTGTGATAGGTGGGAGTGACAGTGTGTTTTATTTAACACATTTTTGAATTCTTCACTAACTGTACCTGTTAAAAGCTGTTTGTTGACAGTTTAAACCCAAAAACTCAAAATAAAATCTGGTATTAAGATTTTTATTACAAGTGAGAGTCAAAAAATGAATGAAAACAGTCTAACAGCGTCATTGTTTATACAAACTGTTGGGCCATCAGCATCTTGTAGTGAATGATGCATGATTGAATTCACTCCTCAGAGTAGATGTAAAATTGTTTGCCTATTCTCAGGCCGCAGGGCTATTTCAGCTCTGGCTCTGAGCCCCTCAGTGCGGGATAGGATGATTGGGCAAGATAGGCATGTGTGGTACAGCAAAACTGGAGAGTGTGAAAAGTGTGTGGGTGAGATGGCTGGTTTTGATTATGGCGCTACCAACGCCCTGAGGGAAAATAGATAATGAATGAGTGAAAAAAATGTGTGTGTGTGTGTGATTGTGTCACTGCCTGTCTTGTTCTCTAGGCTGCCTAGCTGATTGCATATGTGATGGTTTAGGACAGTTATTGTTATGGATTATATCTGAACTCAAACAAATAACTGCACATATAGCTGAATAAACATTTTTCTGTCATCTCTCAAAATAAGTTAGTTCCCCACTCAAGGGATTGCTGTAATGATAGTATAGCAGTTTCTTACAATTGCAGTACACTGAAA
Organism: Heterochromis multidens; assembly: GCA_015108495.1. Lineage (NCBI taxonomy): Eukaryota > Metazoa > Chordata > Actinopteri > Cichliformes > Cichlidae > Heterochromis > Heterochromis multidens. The sequence goes on along the minus strand of VUQS01038765.1, from coordinate 3,024 downwards.
GGGGTGAAAACTTCTTACAACAACTAAGACATTATGAAATTTTGAAGTCTGTTATTGTCTTATTTTAGAAATTCTGCCATTTACTGTATAAAGCAAATTTTCTGCAGACCTAAGCTGGAAGAAATGTCTGAAATTAATTTGCAATGTCAACAATACCATATCTTTACTGTAGCTTTCAGAGCTCCTTTTTTTTTTTTACACTTTGTGCATACTGAAGAATCCTACGGCTTTGGTGACTGTTTAAACTACCACCACCATGAGGTTTTTTGTTTTAGGAATAACTGTTCGATGGCTTGCCATGAAATACATTCAAAACATTCATGGTGCTGATCTTCTGAGTTTTTAAGTGAAATGCTTTGACAAATACATTCACTGGCCACTTTACTAGGTACACCTATTCAGCTGTTCATTAACACAAATATCTAATCAGCCAATCACATGGCAGCATCTCGATGCATTTAGGTATGTAGACATGGTCAAGAACACCTGCCAAAGTTAAAACTGAGAATCAGAATCAGAAAGAAAGGTGATTAAAGTGACTTTGAATGAGTGCCACGGGCCGTTCTGAGTATTTCAGAAACTGCTTATCTTCTTGGATTTTCCCACAAAGCTATCTCATAAATGGTCCTAAAAAGAGAAAATATCCAGTGAGCGGCAGTTCTCTGGGAGAAAATGCCTTGCTGATGTCAGATTTCAGAGGAGAATGGCCAAATTGTTTTGAGCTGATAGGACTCAAATAACAGTAACTGAAATAATCACTTGTTACAACCAAAGTATGCAGGAGAGCATATCTGAATGCACAACATGTTAATCCTTGAAGCAGCTGGGCTACAGCCACTCCTTTCTGCTAAGCACAGGAAAATGAGGCTAAAATTTACATGGGCTCACCAAAAATGGAGAACAGAAAATTGGAAAAATTTTGCCTGTTCTGATGAGTCTCGATTTCTTGAACATTTGGATGGTAGAGTCAGAATTTGGTGTAAACAACATGAAAGCATGGATCCATCCTGCCTTGTATCAGTGGTTCTGCCTGTTGGTGGTGGAACACTTTGGGCCCCTTAGTACAAACTGAGCATCGTTTAAATGCCATAGCCTGAGTATTGAGCCTGAGTATTGTTGCTGACCATGTCCATCCCTTTATAACTACAGTGTACCCATCTTCTGATGGCTGCTTCCAGCAGGATAACGTGTCATATCACAAAGCTCAAATCATCTCAAACTGGTTTCTTGAACATACCAATGAATTCACTGTACTCAAATATTGTCTATATTGTATGGATTGCAGTAGCTTACACACATTCAATTAAATTTTAATCACATTTGTGATTTGATCTACAACCTACAATCAAAATCAAATCAAATATTACATTTTTAAAATGATTAAAAATCAGAAAAATATAATGCCTCAGTTAACCTTGTGCACTGTGATGAGTGCAAACTCATGGTCAACATGGTAAATTACACCTTCTAAATATTAGCATGTTAGCCTGTTAACCTCAGCATTTGGATTAAAACCTCTTAGAAGAAGTGGAGCCTCACAGATTTGCGAGGACTCTTTAAAGTCTTACTCTTAACATTATTAAGATGTATGTGTATTGTTTGTGCCAGTGAGTGATTTGAGGCACAGTCTCTGTGAAAACTAGGGTAGCTCATTAGCTAAAAGAGCACATCTTAGGGGCAGGCAGAGGTGGACATCTGACAATGAAATCTTCACTCTACAGTGACCCACTTCACTGATGCACATTTTACAGTGGCCGGCTCTGAAGCAGTTTCCAAACTTTTTCTCCCTGGATATTAGTTTTACAGTATGGGCTTGCACTCATTTCCATTTTGCGTTTCATCTCAAGAATCTTGCTGCATTTGCATGAAGTTGTAGAGGCGGAGAGCTGGAACTTTCTTGTTAGTTTTTCAATTGAAGGGAAGCAGATGCTCTTTCCTGTTTATTGTAAAAAAAAACAAAAAAACAAGCTGATTTGTGCTGTGTGAAAGCATCTGAAAGAGCACAGTGGGAAATTTCTCCTTGCACCTGACAATCTTGAAAGTCTTACATAACATTTTTTAGCTCACACAAAAGAGATGATGCAAACTATAAGTGTTCAATAACTGCATTTTGTCAGGGCTGTAACCATACAGTATGCTCTGTTGCCTGTTACATGACCTCTGTTGTCTTCAAACACAGTACAGACCATGCTGTTAGGAATTTTGTGACAATCCCAAGCTTCCCTGCCAGGCTGTGAGCTCACTGTTTCTGTCTGGCAGGCTGAGCAGGAATCTCCCCAGAGGACGTCGTGGGCTGAATAATTCAACAGCTGGTGGGAAAAACGATCTTGTTTGGTTCTGCCATCGATCTGACACTAAAGCAATACCAGCAGTACAGTCTGGACTCATATGATTGAAGCTATGAGGAGAGCTTTATTTATGAATTGCTACTGCTAGTGCATTTGTTATTGATGTAAGATGGATGAGAGAATCTTATTTGTAGGCAAGCTATAGCCAATTATATAAAACTTTACAATGTATGGATGATTATATCACTGTCATGTATCAAAGGACTTATGGAATGTGTTACATTTTTCTATCAGGAAAATAAGACATACAAGTAATAAAGACAAATGACACGACAGTGATAATTTGAGCGACAGAGATGAAGGGCCAGTGAATGGTTTGTGATGCATCATGTAGCAGTAATAACACTGCTCCCTGTGCTTTACCCAATGCTCCTCTTCCTGTCTTATAAACCAATTACCCTACTTCTTCCACCTCCACATTTTCTTATATTGCTTCCTCTATATTACCTTTTCATCCCCTCCTCATCTATTCACTCCTTTCTCTGGTCATATCCCACTGTCTTCTAACTTACCAAAGTGAACTCAATACTCCACTCTTTTTTCTTTTCAATGTTTTCTCTCCCTATCCCTCATTACCAATCTTTTTGTTCCTGGGTGTGCTTTTTTTCTTCAAGAAGGGTGCGTTTCATAACCAACATATTCCAATTCATTCTTGTTTAAATGTCCTTGAGGGAAA
>VUQS01038762.1:5938-39559 GCA_015108495.1 Heterochromis multidens | reverse complement strand
GTTGCAATTTTGAGATAATAGCCTGAAATTTTGACTTATGGATGGCAAAAAGTGTTTTTTTCAGTGGCAAAAAAAAGCTTCCACACACGATCTGGCAATGCCAAAGAGGAAGACAGGACTATTTATACACAGGGAACTTATTACTCAAAATTGCTGCTTTAGTGCTTACCATTTTTTGGACTTCTTTTCATCTGCCAAATAAAAGCTCATTTTCATTTAATGCCTTCTTCCTCTGTGTCCTGAGTTTGCATCCTCTTTACTCCACCCTCACAATAATTTAATACAACTTTCTCATTAAGTCACAAGCCAATCATCACAATTATTTTTTTAATGCAGAAACATATCTTTTCCCCATCATAAAACACAAAAATGGCTTAATCTTAAGAATCTTACGTCCATAAGTCTAAAAAAAAACTTTCATCACATAAATTAATTTTATTGTATTATTATTATTTTGGCTCATGTTAAAAGTATGAAGTAAAAATAAGAACTCTAAAATAGAGATAAAGTTGTTGATTGTGAGCTTTGCTTTGTTCTGATTGTTTTTAATTCTCTTCCTCTTCATGCCTTCCTTTCTTTGCCCTTTCCGTCTCCGTCACATCTTTAATTAGCCGCCATGCGGGAAGTTCTTTAATTAGTCATTAATTCAATTACCATCTCCTTTAAGGTGTGTCTACCAAACAAAGGCACAAACAGACAAACAAAGCAAAGGGAGGAGGGATGAAGGTGACTTTCGGGGCTACCAGCTGCGTGTGGCTCTGTGGGGCATCTCCTGCTCGGTGTTACATAACTCTGCATGAGCTGTTCTCAAAAAAATCACTCAGTCTGCATTCATTCAAGTTTACTCCATCCACTTATTTGTTTGTGTTTTCTGTGTAAAGCCACTGAATGAATCTCACCCTAATCAACTGATTTCTTCCGTTAAGTCTTTAAATTCAAACTAACGATTATTTGAATACAAATCTGTGTTTTTATTAGAGCTGAAACTATTAATCAGTCGATTAGTTAAGCTTCAGCCAAAGATAAACTTGGTGTTTTTTAATATTTTCTAATGTTTCATTAACCAAAAAAAGAAAGTAACCATAACTTTATATTATAGTAATTTTTCTGCAATGACAAAGCGACTGATTAATCACGTTTTTGCAACCTCTATGTTGGCAGTTAAGAACAAAATTAAGCATATTAGCAAGCTCCTGCTTTTTGAAGAAATACAGTTTTAATCTCCTAAAGTTGAGGGTTATTTCAGTCTGATTTAAATGGTGTGTTGAATTGTTGGGAGAATTTGGTCATGTTGTTAACAAGATGGCTGTGGCTCAGGAGACAGATCAGGGACAGGTCTTCTACTAATTGAAAGGTTAGCAGTTTAATCCCCAGCTCCTCCAGTTCACAAGATACTGAATCTAACTTGCTCCCAATGCATCCATTGTCCATAGTCCTCAGTTAAAGTTGAAAACCACTATATACATATTAGTCCATTTGCTACTAATGTGATCTATTCAGTAGGGAATCACTGAACTTGACATTTTTTTAAACAAATATGTTCAAAAACCCATTTTGTCCCCCTAAAAATAGAGAAATATGCACGATCACTGCAGTATCCTTTCTGTTTACACTAAAACAGGGTTCATCTTCAGGGTTTCTTTCTTAAACAAGTGAAAGAAAAACTTCCATAGGTAGAAAACTTTTCATTCAAAAGCTACCTAACTTCTTGTTCCTTTTTTAAACAAGTGGAAAACTTGTTTAAAAAGCTAAATAATAAAGCAGCAAACTGCAGTTCCTCCAGTGGCCACTTGAGGCTGACTTCAAAAGTGAGTCCTCATAGACTCAGGTTTTTTGTTTCTATAACTCATTTTAAAGGTTGTGAGTATGGGGAATGATTTCTATATTACTCAGCCATTTAAATTCTATTAAGACTTTAAGTTATGTGCAATTGGCAAATACAGTTCCTAGCTGACACTGAACTTGAAAAGGCCCAAAGACTAAATTTTTACCCTGTGGTTAGCAGCAGCACATTTATGGATGCACATGCTGGTGTATTAAAAAAGGTCAAGCCTGATTTAAAAATGGTGGCTCAGTCTTTCACGTTTTTTTTAATTTATTTTTTTATTTTTTTATTTTTTTTGTAGAGGCTGCACTGCAGTGGCATAAAAGCAGCAAAAAAAAAGAACTCAGTTACAGCCAGATGTGTGTTTATTTGCATGTGTGTGACACATACTCATCTCCATAGCGAGGATGGTGATGTTGTGCCAGCCGATCTCCTCTCGGTCCAGCGAGCGCACCGTCATCAGTGATCCGGAGGTGATTTCGATGTAGAAGTACTTGTCGGGGTCGCTGGATCTGTCGATGGAGTACCTTGTGACACAAGATGACGCATATTGATAACAAGAATGATTAAAATGCACCTTTGTGTAATTTTGAGGGGTTCGTAAACTCATTCAAGGGCAACACGTGCAAGCACACATAATCCAGCATGTGAACTATGTGTGGATGTGTGTGATAAGATGTCAGGCTAGCAGTTCCTGAGGGAACGCTGAGAAGAGGCTCCAGATAAGAGTTAATCAGAGTATCTGGCTCCTCTGCCAAACCGTCGCCAGGGACACGCAGACCTGCAGCGTGCTGCCGTGCCTCATCTCCTGCCACCGCGGGCCGTTTTCCAGAAACGCTCTTTTGAAAGCAACACGCAGCAACAACAACCAGCCACACTCACACACAGAGGAGGAGAGGGATGCAGAGCGCATCCCCTTCCAGGCCGTGGAGCAGAAACTGGTTTAGTCACACAGAGACGGAGCTCACCTGTCGCTGCCACACTCTCCTCTCACCTGGAAGAGGCATTAATGTGTGTGAACCAGGAAACAAGCTAGTGGGGTGTAAATCAGTGATCTGATCTGAGGATAACTTGCATTTCTTTAGGATCTACCGAATGTACCACCTTTGTCTTGTGGGACTCAAGCACTAGGGTGTGGATATATTTGTGCAAAGAAATTTTAAAAGTAAACTCTATTATGTTTAATTCCTTAAAGACACAAATTCAAATCATAGTGGATGGTAAAAAAAGAGTCTCAGTGATGTAAGATTTTCTTCTGGGGTTATATTGGACCAGTGAATACTAGACTAGCAGTTATTGAGCAGAGAATCTCTCATATGCTGAGGCAAGACTGGCATGCAGAGATGATCAATAATAGTTTATGAGAAATCCACTTTTGTGTAATTTTGAGCATTCATAATCATATCTGAGGGCAAGGCATTCTCGCACATATAATCCAGCATGTGAAGCATGTATGGATGTGTGTGATAACCACATGATGGAAAACTGTCAGTTTAAAGCATGTTTGAGTGTATTTTTGATGTGCAACTGCATTCTTAAATATGTGAAATATGTTCATACCTGGAGATATTACTCTGTGTTTTTTAAGGAGATTTCTTTTGTATTTAAGCATTTGTAAATGATAAATTTATGTTTCTTAGTGATGCACTGGTGTACAATAGCTGCATTTCCACTGTTGCCTCTGAATATTTTGGACTGGATTATTTTTCACGGCTGCTTCTTCTTTTTCTTCTTTCGGCTGCTCCCTTTAGGGGTTGTCACAGCGGATTATCTGTGTCCATCTCACTCTATCCCTAAAATCCTCCTCTGTCACACCAACCCTCTGCATGTCCTCCTTCACAACATTCATGAACCTCCTCTGAGGTCTTCTTCTTCTCCTTCTGCCTGGCACCTCCATCTTCAACATCCTTCTTCCAGTATATCCACTACCCCTCCTCTACACATGTCCAAACCATCTCAGCCTTGTCTCTCCAACTTTGTCTCCAAACTGCTCAGCCTGAGCTGTCCCTCTGTTGTACTCATTTCTAATCCTGTCCACCCTGGTCACACCCAATGAAAATCTTGACATCTTCAGCCCAGCCTCCTGTCTGTTTGTCAGTGCCACCATCTCCAAACCATACATCATAGCAGGTCTCCCTCCCATCTTGTAAACCTTCCCTTTCACTCTTGCTGCTATCCTTCTAGATATGACCATGTCACAAATCACCCCTGACACTCGTCTCCACCCACTCCACTCTGCCTGCACTCTCTTCTTCACCTCTCTTGTGCACTGTTTGTTGCTTTGGATGGTTGAACCCAGCTTTTTAAACTCATCCACCTTCACTAATTCTACTCCTTGCATCTTCACTGTTACACCTGTCTCCCTCTCATTCATACACATGCATACTGTCTTGCTTCTACTGACTTTCATTCCTGCCTGTGGCTCTCTCTCTGTACAACTCCTCCATCTAAAGCACAAGTACAGACTGCAACAACTGTACACCTTTAATATAATAAAGGCAGTATGATAAGAGGGGCGCCTCAATTCAACTATCTATATTCAATTTTGTGTAATATATTAGGATATTTATATATTAGAGTTATTTGTATTATTAGAGTTATTTGTAATATTTTATAATTTTGTAACATATTGCATTATTTAATATTTATATTTAAACTTGTTAATTGCTTTCTTACTGTTCTGGAGCAACTGTGACCACATAATTTCCTCTGGGATTAATAAAGTATTCTGATTCTGATTCTGATTTCATTCCTCTTCTCTCCAGAGCATACCTCCACCTCTCCAGGCTCTCTTCCACCTACTCCCTACTCTCACTACAGATCACAATGTTGTCTGCAAACGTCATAGTCCATGGAGACTCCTGCTTGACCTCATTTGTCAACCTGTCCATCACCATTGCAAATAAGAAGGTGCTCAGAGCAGATCACTGATATAATCCCACCCCCACCTTAAACCCATCTGTCAGTGCTTACCACTGTCTCGTTGTCTTCATACATGTCTTTCACCACCTTCGCTTACTTCTCTGCCACTCCTGACTTCCTCATGCAGTATCACAGTTCCTCATATGGCACCCTATCGTATGGTTTGTTTTTCACTGATGCAAATCCTGATATTTTAGACTGAAGTTGTCCTGGTTAAATCTTCTGTTCTAATAAATATGACCATTTTTATTTGTCTTGTCAGAAGCCACATTAAAAGCATCACAAAACACGGACACGGGCAACTTAATGAAGGGAGAAATATTTCTGCCTTTACATGACTAATTAACACAGATCATACTGTTGTGATTGTCACCAGATGCAGATATCAAATGTTTAATAAAGTCCGGTGCTGGCATACTGATACATTAGCAGCAGACTGTGTTTGCAGGCTTGTTCGCAGTGCGTGTTTTCGACCGAGTGCCGACGGGAAACAGTCGTGATTGGCACGTCCACCGCTAGCGAGCATCTCCCTGAAGGATCTCTATTAATATCACTGGTCCACAGTCCTGAGGAGGGGGAGCAGCGTGTGTGAAATAGCAGGTGAAAAAGTGTGAGATGAGTGCGTTCAGACGTATCTGCCAGTCATGCTGCAGCGTGGAAAGGACAGAAAGATGACAGATGGAAATGAGGCGGACAGAGACACTGAAGGTCACCTGCTGCTTGTTGTTATCTGTCATCTGATGTTGCTGCTGCTGTTGCAACATCTGATTCCTCCAGCTTTTTGAAAATCTCTCACTGATGCTTGGCCAGCTCTGGCGATTTCAGTGACACTAGATATTAAGACTGGAGCTTCAGCTGCTCTGAATCCTGTTGCTTCCAGATATTAGAAATCAGTTTTCTGCTAATAGTCATAATTGGCATAATTTTTTGGTCATCAAAAAGAGATCAAAGCCTTGCGTGGTGACCTGTAGATTTACCGGGGCAGAAAATTACTATAGAAGTCTATAGGAAAATGGCCCTCAGCTCCCTCTCTCTGTCAGTAAACATGAGGATGACTTTATGGTCTCATTCACTCATTTCAGGCCATATGGAATAAAATGTTAAGCCCATTTTGCAAATTTTAGTCATTCTAAAAGTCATAAAGGAGGATTATCTAGTCTATGCTCTTAGACTAATAAAGTGATACAAATCACAAATCATTATCCAATGATTGTGAAGTTTCACAGTTTGATCCACTCTTTTAAAAAAAAACAAAGGTTATAGCAGTCATTTATATTATGGTACCGCACCACCTGGTTGGTCTAAACTGAACACATCCATCATTAACAGCTGTGCTTTTCCTGTTTTGAAGTGTTAAAAAAGTTCATTAAAAAGAAGAAGTAGCTGCATATAAGATGATGGACTGTTTGTTCCCTTCTGTTCTTTTCTTTAGATACTAGCCACTTAAACCGCTTCACAACTTAAAGTAAACAAGCTCAGGTTTTATTGATCATAGACACGTGAGACAACTTTGAAATACAAAAAGTCTCCTTGTCCCCATTACCAGACCATAATAAAAAAAAAACTGCTTTTACTGACAGTAAATAAAAGTCTTTTATAACAGCGAGTCAGTAAATAATGATGTATTTCAACTTGTTCTAAGAACTCTTGGCATCTACCTAGAAATGATGAACAAATGCTGCATCCATTTTAGTCACAGCAGTTCGTGGTGACCTAATTGGTGAATGTGTACAGTGAGAGTGGGTTGCATCTTGTGATTTTAAGAAGCACTTAATGTTCAAACAGCAATGAAGAGGGTTGTTTTTAGGGAAAATGGAGTGAGAAAAAAAGCTGTTTTCTGCAATGAGGTTCAGTTTTTCATCTTAGCGTAAGCATTTTATTTAAAAAAAAAAATCCTCTCTTTAGTCCAAGAAACTAAGGAAGTCCTTCTAATCATTTATAGTACTGCAAAAGTCTTTAGCCACCCCTCCTTTCTTTATATTTTGCTTCCAAGGAGCCAGACTTTCTTGTAATTTTTTAAAGTGGCCTTGAGCAACAGTTCTCCAGGCTTTCTGAAGTTTTTCTTTGGACATTGGCTGCTTTTTCACTCATTTTCAGTCCAGTCCTTTTACCTGACCATTTTCAGAAGAAAGTTTTTTTCTTTGTTAAACCACTTATCACTGACCTATGAAGCATAAAAAAGGCACCTAACTCAAGGGATGAACCAGTATTGTGTCTACACATAACAGGCAACTTAACAAAGAATACATTTTAAATTGTATCTTACTAGCAGTTACTAGCAGCCTGTCATAAAAAAGCACATAGTTTGTTCCGATTTCTTTGGTTGAATTAAAAACAATGCCAACGACAACACAGTTTGACAGGCATAAAATTGTATTTTCGCACCAACAAGATGATTCCCAAAGAACTATTAGCCAAAAACTTTGCATATCTTGTCATGGTGGGCAGTGTGTCCTTAAAAAAATGATGGAACTAGATAGGTTGAGGACAAAAGAAGAAGCAAAAGGCTTAAAAAAACTATCTACAGCAGATGAAGAGTATCTGAAAGTCATGTCCTTAGGAAATAGGAAAAAATCCAGCAAAGTCCTGACACAGGACTTGAGAGATGCATCTGGCCCTTCAGTTGATCCATCTACTGTTCACTAAAGCTTCATCAGAAATTATCTCAGTGGAAGGATGGCTGTCAAGAAGCCATTCTTAAGGAAGGGAAAAGGGGACAAAAGGCTGAGGTATGACATATTACACAAGAACCGGACTGAAAATCAGTGGCAACAGGTCTGATGGAGTGATGAATCCAAATTTGAAAGGAGGAGGTCAGGAGAGAGGTACAACAGTGAGTGTCTAAAGCCATCTGTAAAAGACGGTGGAGGCTCTGTCATGGTTTGGGTGTTGGGGATTTTCTCATAATGATGGAATTATGAACACAGAAAAGTACCATCAGATTTTTATCCACCATGCAATACCATCTGTGAAGCATCTGATTGGTAACAACTTAATTTTTCAGCATGACAGTGATCCCAAACACACTGCCAATGCAGTAAAAGTGTACCTGGATAGACGAACACACAGTGGAACACTATGAGTCATGGACTGGTCTCCCCAGAGCCTGGACCTCAACATTATTGAAGCAGTGTGGGATTATCTTGACAGAAAAAAGAACAAAAGGCAGCCAACATCCAAAGAAGAGCTTTGAATGTCCTTCAAGAAGCCTGGAGAACTATTCCTGAAGACTACTTAAAGAAATTACAAGAAAGCTGCCTAAGAGAGTTCAGGCTGTGTTGAAGAATAAAGGTGGTCATAACAAACATTGACTTTCAAGCTCATTAGAATTGTACAAACTCTGTTTTTGCCTTATATACTGTATTTCCATGTATGTTTGCACAGGTTTCAATAAATCACTGCACCTATTTCACATTTTCCTTGCAAAATATGAAGAAATGATGGGTGACTCAAGACTTTTGCAGTACTGTTATACAGTAGTGTTACATGACAGTTTACCTGTCAGTAAAGGGGAAAACAATAGAAATCAATATCCATGAGTGAAAGAGGAAGAAATGCCTGACGCAGCACTTGAGTTAAACTGCTGAGTATCCGTGCAGACGAATGAGCTGAGCAGCAAACACACACAGGAGTCATCTACATCCTCTTCCTTTACTTTTCACCCTGATCGAGGTTGTAAAAAGGGACAGCTGGGACGGGGTGCAGCTTGTGTGAAACACTCATTCACCCCCGCAGTCGCTCATTCCTTCAGATGATTAATAGCCTAATTAAAAGGTTTTATGTCTAATTAGTTTATGAAAGGTGCAGTCTGGACCGTCAACGCATCACACAACATCTGTTCTACCAGAGCGCAAACCAGACTGAAATAAATGACATACGTCTTCAGCATCTCTTCACTGCGTGGTCATTGGTTGTTACACAGATTTGTCCTCTCTCTTGTGTCAGCTGTCCCAATCTGAACATACATGTGGATAAATGGGAGCTCAGTCATATCGGCCTGCAGCTGCAGCCAGTTGTGAGTTGTATTGTGATGCTGCCCCCTGCTGGTGAACAGGTTACATTACTTCTGTTTTACTTTAAACTGATGAAAATGTCGATTTAGCTAAATATACCGATACATTTAAGTTATTAAATGATTAAATTACTTGCAAAACACTGTAAAACTTGTGGTGAAATCAATGCAAATTACCCACATTTTAAATACATTTTGGTTTACATGTGGGAAGTGTTTTTAAGCTTTGTTTTAAATTCACTTCTCAGTGCATAATTTTAATCTCTTAGAAAACCCAAACACATTCTCTGAGCCATTCTTGGTTCCAGTTGATTGCTTTTAGTCAATGGCGGGATTGGTAACTTGTTTGCTGAACACAAATGAACTCACTGGTGCATCTCAGTTTACTGCCTTCTCAAGCCAGTGGTCTCAGAAGCTGACCGAGGCCGGGCTGTTGGCATGCTGGATGCTGGCATGCGTGTCCAGGCTATTGCTGCAGCCTTGCACATCCACAAGAGCACCATCCCTGATCTGATTGTTCTTGGTGGAATCAAAGCTACAATCTGAACTTGTGCCATTCTTGCAGCAGCACTCAGCCCTGCAGCCGTTTCAGCAGGACAATGACCACCCCCACACTGCCAGAAAAGTGCAACCCTTTCTGGATCAGGAGCATATCCAGACACTTCCTTGGCCAGCATGTAGTCCTAATATGTCTCCTATTGAGCATACCTGGGACACACTGGGTCGATATGTTCATCAGATGCAACCACAACCAATGACCTTTGCACCCACTGCAGGCTGCACTCATCCAGGAATGGAGAACAATTCCTCAATAACAGATTGAGAAACTTGTGCAGTTCACGTTCAGACGGGTAAGTGCTTGCATCACATCCAGAGGAGGCCATACCTTGTATTAAACATCTTGTATCTACATGTATTATTGTGTTGGTCTATAAAATCTATTTAAAACACAAACTTGCATTTCTTTTTATGACTAGTATAGTTTTTGGAGCAAGAAGAAACAACAAAGGTGACTTGTATTAGAGTGTTTCTACCAGACTTCTGAAAAGAAATGAAACTAAACCAAACCATTAACCACATAACTGAAACATTATCACAAAGAATATAAACTCTGCCTTTGAGGTTATTTTTTGTGTATTAAGGGTATTTATTGACCTATTTAAATGCTTAAAATGTAGATTGACATCTTGCACAGTAAGCGTGTCCACAGTAAAACCGCAGTCCTACTGAAGCACACAAAACCTGGATTTTTCTATTTATCCTTACCTCACAGTGTTGTTGGCAGCATCCGGATCCCTCGCTGACACGGTCTTTACCACAGTCCCAATCTCGGCATCCTCTGGCAGCTCAACATAGTACACTGGCGGGTCGAATAGCGGGGGCTCGTCCACGTCCTCCACACTCACATGCACAATGGTGACGTCCTTGAAGGGCCCACGGTGGCGGAAGGCCGGATCCAGGTGGGTGTTGGCTCCCTCCACCTTCAGAGTGTAGCTGGGCTTGTTCTCGAAGTTCAACGGCTGGTGGTGTAACACAAAAGCTTTTACGATTTTAAACAATTAAAGTCACATGCTCTGGTATTTCAGGGTAAAAATCAGCAAATGTTAGAGCTATCTGCTAGGAATTGGTGTCCAGCTCAAGATGAATGTGTGTTTCTCTTACAAGAAAAAGAAATATTAAGTATTTATTTCAGTGCAGAATTGACCAAAAGATGCCGCAAATCGAGAATGAGTGGTAGATGGCACTTTAAAAAGAATGTGATCTTTGCCTCACTCAAGGTGAAATTTAATTGACAGATTCCTGAAGGGAGTGAATGAAGAAAAATGGACTATTTCTTCTAAAAAAAGAAAAATAAATTGGATTGTTTATGTGTATATCATATAAATCTTTATCTGTAACACAGATGTGGTCTTTAGTCAGCACCTTTTTCACCGTGATGATGCCAAAGAGGTTTGTAGGGTCGGTGCTGATGTCAAAGGTGTCCCTTCCATCTCCATCTATAATGCTGTACTTCATCTCAGCATTGACCCTGATGTCCCTGTCCTTCGCCCAGATGCGTCCCACCACTGAACCCACAGGAGCCGACTCAGGGATACTCATCTGGTACAGCCCTAAGGAAACAGATTAAGATGAGTGTGATCAAACTGTTTCACTCTTCTGTCCTCTAGAGGGAGCCAAACCTCTTCGGCTCCTCTTGTCTTGAAGCCACAACTCAGGCTGGATGAAATAAATGGCTCCATAAACGCCTCACAATTGGGTTATCTACTGTCTCGTGGGTCGGCTTGAATTTCATCTACCGTTTAACCTCAAAGAAGAGGTGACAGCTGCCCAATTTGTGGAGCTCCCTGCAGCCCTAAAGTGAAATGCCTGCACATTGTGCTTGACGGAGGGGAATCCCTGAAGCTCTTCACAACCGATCAAAGTTCCATTGGAGTGATGGTACTAATTGGTTTGGGGACTGGTGATGGAGGAGGGAGTGGGTGCCGGGTGTTTTCTTTGTCTAGGAGCAAAGCCACTGGTTGGCCAAGCCGAGATGACCACAGACAGCTAGACAAACCCCTGACCTAATGAGAGAAGTAGAAATGCAGATATTGAAAGAGACAGCATGGGGTGTCTGGTGGCTGGGAAGAAGAGGAGGAGGGAGAGAGGAAGGAGGCCAGAGGGTAAATGACTGGGGACCGGTGGCCAGAAGTGGACAGAGGGGCTAATGGCTTGGGTTCTCCAGAGAAATGAAATGGATAGATGTGGAGATGAGTAGTTTTGTGAGATTCTGATTGGAGGCATTGTTACAAAAACACAAAGCACACCACAAATCAGATGTCAACCCTGAAACTAAACAGTGTGCTTGTGAAATTCCACTGATCTCCAGGGTCATTTAAGGGCTCTGAGTTTGGGTTCCTGGTGTGTCTCAACCACAGATCTCTCCATATAAGATTGGCACAGCAAGCTCAGGCTGTGGTATGATGCACAACACAGAGTTCAGTGTAAAGTCAGCATCATTTTAAGGCTATATTCCAAAAAGCAAAACAGCAACTGCCCCAAAATTCAGACTTATTCCTGCTTCTTTTCTTACAGGTTTTGGTGCAAAATGCAAATAACATAATCCCTTACACAAAAATAATAAAATAATACTTCAGCATCAGAACTTTTTTGTGCATAATACTGTGCTGAACCATAAAAATATACAAAACTGAATGAGAACGTCCTCCTAAAGAGCAACATCTGAGCTTTCCCCAGAGACTCCAAACTTAACTTTGCTGTAAAAGAGGACTTTTTAAAGAAGATTAAAAAAAAACTGTTTACTGCAGTAGAAGTTAAATGGTTGTTTGTTCTTCCTTTTAGTTCAGTCATTTGTCTGACAAAAATTAAGAGCTAATTTGAGGACTGCTGGTTGGACAAATCAGCTCACTGGAAGAATATCTTCTGACATTTAAAGTAATGCTTTGTTTCAGCCCTCATTACCTCAGGGAGTCATAGCTCAAAGCTGCACAGTTTGTATATATTCACAAGCTTTTTCTTTTGCTTTCCGAAGTGTTCCTGCAGTACATCACAGGCTGCTGTTCCTTTACTGCTGACAGAGAGTACATTTTGCTCCTTTTTCAGAAAAGGCTGATGTGGGTTCAGGTAGAGAATCGAGAAAAAAAGAAAAAAAAAACACATGTGCAGAGGGTTGCTTACTTTGGTCAAACATGGGAGGGTTGTCATTGACGTCACTGAGTGTGATGTTGACGGTGGTGGTGCCGGCGAGCCCCCCCAGCTGCCCACCCATGTCTTTGGCCTGGATGACCACAGTATAGTTTTCTCTAGTCTCGCGGTCCATGTCTGCCAGGGACACACGGACCACGCCTAAAAAAGAGAGAGGCAAATTAAAGGTCAGCTGACACAGATTGAGGTCAAGCAGCCAAAGGATGGTATCCTGAAATGCATGTAAACCCTGAATAGTCAACTTTCTTCTTCTTTCCTGTTCTACTTCTGATAAACAGCACAGTCTCATGGCAGTTCATAAAATAATAATCACAACCACTAATCTAATGATTTGTGTTTCTGGATATGAATTTCACACTTTTTTGTGTCACTGAACATGACTTTTCATCTTTCTGGTCTCATTTTGTACTGATTTGTGTCCTAAGTACACAAGAATTCATGCACTTGATTTTTATGTGCACAGAACCCCTGCCTCCATATATGTAAACTCACTGGCCACTTTGTTAGGTACACATGGTGAACTGCTTGTTAAAGCAAATATCGAATTAGTGGCAATTACATGGCAGCAACTCAGTGCACTTAGACATGGAGAAATGGTCAAGATGATTTGCTGAAGTTCAAACTGAGCATCAGAATGGGGAAGAAATGTGATTCAAGTGACTTTGAATGTGGCATGGTTGTTGGCACCAGACAGGCTGGTCTGAGTATTTCAGAAATGGATACTGATTTTCCCACACAGCCATCTCTAGAGTTTACAGAGAATGGTGTGAAAAAGAGAAAATATCCAGTGAGTGGCAGTTCTCTGGGAGAAAATGCCTTGTTGATGCCAGAGATCAGAGGAGAATGACCAGACTACTTTGATTTGATAGGAAGCCAACAGTAACTCAAATAACCACTCATTACAACCAAGGTATGTAGAAGAGCATCTCTAAATGCACAACAGGTTGAACCTTGGAGAAGAAGACCACCTGACTCCTGTCAGCTAAGAAGAGGAAACTGAGGCAACAATTCATATGAACCCGCTAAAATTGTGTTACTGTGCTACTAAGAATTAAGGCAGTTTTGAAGGCAAAAGGGGAGTCCAACGCAGTACTAGGAAGGTGTACCTAATAAAGTGGACAATGAGTGTACATTCTGCTACATCCCAAAGGTGATCTGCTGGTGGTTGGGGGGGCTGAGATGCATGGATCCACTCTAATGTCATCCTAATCCACATGCGTGCATAAATCATCCTTGCACCACCCGCCAGAACTAATTAGTTCTAATTAGACTCTAATTTAGAGTCCCCCACCCGATCACACATTACCGTTACTTCTCATTTGGATATACAGTACGTTAGTATGATTTGGCGTTATGGTGACTGTACACTGAAGGGGGCTGTTTTTAAATAAAAATAAATGCACTCTGCCAGCTGGCACAGTGACAGTCTAGTTTGTTAATTCATGCCTGATGAAAAATGAAAAACATTTTTTTTGAAATTATAATTAATATTTTCCTCATTAATGATGTATCTTGCAAACCATCCGCTGTTTATCAGGATGCTAATTCTTATGCAGATTAACCATCGTGCCTGCGGACATACGTGCAATCTGTGCATCATTACAGTGGATGCCACTTAAGCCCAATGATCTTATTGTCATGTAAATGAAACCAGGTTCAAATTACTTTTTTGGCTTTGTGGCATGGTGCATTATCATGCTGAGAGCAGCCATTAGGAGACTGTAAACTGTGTACATGACCAGAAATGTTTTAGAGGCGGCATGGTACTCTGATAATAATGAATTGAAATCTATGGGCAAACATCCCTGCCCACAAAGAGTCAATCTACAGCCAAACTGAGGAATTTATGAGGCAATCATATTGTTGCACTGACACATGTACGCAGCTGAGGTTTGGGACAGTTTTAACTGCAACAGCACAGTGTACTCATTAATGTGGTAAAGATGTTGGTAAGTGTTTTTTTTTTAGCGTACTGTAGCCATAACATGAATTGGCATTGCATTTGTTCAGAGCTCTCGTGGGAAGAGCCAGACACATGGATCATGTCAGCACAGACATGCAAAAAGCTGCAGTTCCTCTAGTGGCCACTTAAGGCTGGCTCCAAAAGTGAGTCAATCCCCATGGATACCCATGCTAACATATCCAGCTTTACAACAGAAAAAATATCTTTACAGCCTAGTACAAAAATGTTTCTTGGCCTCTATTGATAATTTCTCCCTTCATAACAACTCTGCAAACTCATCCACCTGGATTCGGGAGTTAGGGGTGTGGCACAGGCTGCTGTAGCCTATCGGTAGCTGCCATAGATAGTATAAAAGATGTACATATCTTCTGGGTTTGAAAAGTGAAGCCAACTCAGAAGTGCTTTAAACCCGCACTTTTTTTTAATGGCCAACAGGGGTTTCAAAATTATCTTAAGTCGTCTATGGAAAAACGGCCCTTGGGCTTGACCTCTGCATGAGTTTATGGTCTCAGTTACTCATTTCAGGTTCTACTGAATAAAACATTAAGTCCATTGTCTAAATGTTGGTCATTCTGAGTTCCAGAAAGGATGGTTATTCAGGTGATGCTCATTGGCTAACAGCTTATGATTGATTTTATAACGTGACTTCACCAACCAATGAGTAGCATCACGGTAGCTATGTTCCTGTTTTATTCTGTCTATGGTGGCTGGTAGGCTTCACCTCTGCTTATGGGAGTCACTGAACTGGACCTTTCAACTGTGCACCTGACAAATAATATGGCCTTCTGCGAGTTACAGCCTGTCCAAGAAGCTTGCGTTTCAGTTTTAGTAAGAGCAATTCTAGTTAATTAGCACTAATTAACAGGTATATGTGTTGCACTTGTAGAGTCTATGAATGCAGTTTGCTAACCAATCACCTCACCTCCCCTCCAAGAGGCTTCTTCAGTTCTAACAGCTTATGGGACTCCTAGGTATTTAACCCCTAGTGGGGTTGTCACCTTGGAGGTGGTCCTGAGAGTTGACCCACCCTGTCATCATGAAAGTTATTAAGGACACATTGGTCTAGGTGTGAGTGTGAGTTGAGTGGGAAGGGAACTCAAAACTACATTGCAGGAGGCTAATAATTGATTTCATAGCTTCTTCAAGAACCTAAAAAAGAAGCCCATTTGCTTTCAACTCAAGAACTGAAGACTGCCATGACCTGGATGGCTGAAAACCTAGACAGATCATCTTGCTAGCATTCACTAATAACTTAAGACTCCAACCATTCCAGATATGGTTGGAACTTCTGCTTTCAAAAAACAACATGGTTGCTGCCAAAATACTGACACTGATATTTCAAAATGTCCAAAACCAATGGATATCGGCGACTACATTAATCTTGTAGACAGTCTATAGTTACCACTCTGTATTTAGCTGTTCATGAAGCTGTAATGTGCAAGCTTGTGCTTTTTTAGATCCTGTTTTGAGGCAAAAGTATCAAACTGTGTAGGCATTCAGATTTGACGGGCTATTCTACTCATGCAGTTTTCATGTCCCAGTGAAGGTTAAAAGTAAAGTTCAGTCAGGCAGCTCACGTTTGAAATTATTTATTTATTAAAGCAAAAGAATATACTGTTGTTAAAGTTTGGCATGTAGGCTTCAAGTTCATCACTCCCTGCAAATATAATACGACATGTAGGCTTCAAGTTCATCACTCCCTGCAAATATAATACCTACAGGTGGATGCTGGGGTGATGAAGGGAGACACATCAGAGGGAGAAATAGGAAGCTCTGCAGCTTAAATAGGCTGGGGGTGTGTGTTTGGTGTATGACATGAGGAAAGTGTAGCCTTCATGGGTCATTTTATGTCTGTCTTCATTTTCAGTGGACTTCAAAATAATTGCCCAAGACTTTAACATGATGGCTTGGCGAGACTTGTTTCTAGGACGACCTTGAAATGGTCACAGATAATTTTAAAGTCAACTGTGGCATTAAAAACATAATCTCTGACCATGGATTTGAGCCTGCTATCTGCAACCTAAGCAGAAAAGTAGACTCTTCAGACCAAGTTACATTTTTGTCCAGTTTTAGTGAATCTGTGACCTCTGCAGCCTCAGTCGGACCTGATGTGGTCATCTACTGTTGTAGCCTATCCACCTCTGAGTCAAATGCTTTCCTGCTCAGCATGGATGTGAAGACTGGTAATCCCAGCTACTGTCTGCCAGCTCCAACCAGTCTGCCATCTGACCTCTCATCTAAGTGGACTCCAGAAGCAGCTGTGGTAGAAATCCCAGAAGATCAGCAGTTTGAGAAATGATCTAAGACCACAGTTGTCCTGATTTTGATGTTTGATGTGAAGATGAACTGAGCATCCAGACAGAATTTTATGTTTTGCACTGCAGACACATGATTGAGTGATCAGATGAGCACATAATTAAACAGATGTACAGGTGCTCCTAATGAAGTGTTCATTGAGTGTACAAATCAGGAAGTGGAAATAATCGCATTGCATATATTGCATACATGTGTTTAACTTTGATTTTCATATATTGGTGCATAAAAAATATGGCATGTTGTCATAGTCTGATATATCTGTTCAATTTGTACTCCTTTATTTTTTCTAGTTTCCCCATTTCCTCCTGAATTCTGTGTTCTGGTTTCAACTGCAAGGTTTTTTTGTTTCTTTACCATGTATACATCAGGTTCATAACAAATAAGTAAACCCAAACATTGGTTAAAACTGAAAATGAGAGTAAGGTAAGAAATTGTTGCTTTTAGAGGATTGAATAAGTTGTTTTCCATAGTTGCACAGTTATAGTGCATACAACTGGCCTTGACCCTGCGACTACAGCTAACTAATAGTGTACAGCCTCTTTTCTCTGAATCTCACCATTTGCATGCTTTTTAATTGCTTAAATTGTGCATTCTTACCAAAGATCTGCATATTCACAATATTTGCAGCAGAATTCAAGCAAGGTAAAGTAACGTTTTGTGCTACAGAATCAGAAAAGGAGTTCAAATAGCGGGCAGCTCCAAGGCTGTCTGTGTTTAAGTTTTACATTGTGGCAGCACCAAAAAAAGCTGTGCTTATGGTCGAGGTAGTGAAGCTGATTGATGGCTGCAGAGCCAACCTACAGCAGCAACAGCAGCGGCAGTAGTCTGACTGGCTGTTGATGGGCAGCACAGCCTCAGCGGTTTGGCAACAGATTCTGTGCTGACAAAGAAATAAGACAGCTGTGTTAAACAATAGCCAGTGAAGCTAATGGATTTTGGGACATGGTAGTAAATGCTGTAACCACATCCTAGAAAGCTATAGATTTGAGAATTTCTTTAATTCTTTTACTTGTTCTGTTTAATTTATTTTTATAACACAGTATTGTGGAAAACACGCTAGCCACCCAAAGGCCTCTATTGTTCTTTCTTCACCAGATACCTGGCTGCAGTAATTTGTTCCAATTCTGACCCAAGAGTATTAGTCCAGTTTTTCCACACCAAGCTGGAAGCTGGCTTTATGCACCGAAGCATCGCCATGTTGAAACAGGAAAATGATAAATACACAAAGTTGGAAGTGCACTATTTTCCAAAAATGTCTTCACTTCCTTAATCACCCTCTGTGTATAAGTAGTCCTGTCTTACTTGTTGGATTGTCTGCTGTCATCCTGAAGTCCCTGGTTAGTCTCCGTGTTTTTTTGGGACTTTTTGGACTGGAACTATCAGCTTTATAATATAGTTTGCTTTTTGTTCTGTACTCTTGAGTCCTAATCTGCATTTGAGTCTGCTTTGCAAGGTTCATGACTCTAGGAGTGATAAGAGGGTGTAGGTGCTAAGTTAGTAGCTAATGCAAACTTGATCACAGACAAAGACAACAGCCAATTAGTGCTAACTGGATGCAAAATACTGGAATTTCAGCCTTCTGGTTAAAGCGGATATCTCAATAAAATCACTTCCAAATAAATAATTGTATATTTTCTGTCACCATAGATCGACTAAACACCTCAGAAGAAACTACTTGTTGATTTTCACAACATAAACAAATAAATGGGACTCAACTGCTGATTGAAAAGACATAAAAATACAAAAGTAGGTGAAAACCAGCATACTTTGGTTAAAAGTACTGCAAAATATTATTTAATTTTAAGTTTCTCCAAAGGCTTGCTCTCCATGCTATGTGGCGGCGCCTGTCTTATTCTGTCCTCATTTTCAACAGAGAAGTCACACTTTGAGCTTTTTTTTGTCGGGTGCCAGGAATTAGAGACACGGCAAGTTGCACCGTGTTTCAGACAAGTGTTTGGTAGTCTCATAGCAACAACAGGAACCATGCTGAGCTTCCCACATTCAAAGCTGGTTGGTATACACAGGGGTATAAAGTGTGGACTGCTACAATCAGACATAATCAGTGTGATATAGTGTTAAAAAAGATGTGGTAGCTGCCTGTTAGTAAATCTTAAGGAAGTTTGTGGACTTTATCAGGTCATCTGACATCATTCAGACGAATTATAAATTCATATGGAACTCATAAAATAGTTAGTGGCTGGTGATGCTTGAAATCTCCAGCTTCTGCATGTAATGAGTGGTTTTGCAGCTTCGTACCAGTCTTGGCGTCTACGGAGAAGTAAGGCTGGCCCTCCAGGATGCTGTAGACCACACGAGCACTGTTACCATATGTGGGGTCGTCAGCATCTGTAGCGGTCAGCTGGATCACAGATGTTCCTAGAAGTAAAGGTTAGGGAGAGATGATGCCAGTGGAGATTTCTCCATCTGTGGACACGAACTAACTGTGCTTATTTACTTTAAAAGTATGTTTATGAATTGTGAATGAAGCAGATGGAAACGAGGCTGTAAGAACAAGCAACAGTGACAACTCTGAAGGGCTTTTATGCACTTTGTTATTGTTCGCCACGGCTGCAAACTTGGACAAACATGCACAGAGAACATTTTAGTTTCTGTCTCCTTCCATGCGCCTGCCTTTCTTTCTCCTTCTGCTTACCTATTTTGGACATCTCGGGCACAGTCGCCTGATAGGGACCGTCTGGAAATCTCGGCTCGTTGTCATTGATGTCCTGGATCTTGACGATGAACTCGGATTCAGGCTCCAGGGGCCTGTCTGTCAGGCGGTTGCGGGCTTGTGCACGGAGGACATACTGGGCCTTCACCTCTCGGTCCAGCCTCTGGATTGCATGGATGTCCCCCGTGCTGTCATCGATGGTGAAGGTGGTGCCTGCCCCCTCGCCCGTCAGGATGTACTTAATGGAGCCATCACCTTTGTCCATGTCTGAGTGGAGCTGTGATGTTCACAGAGTTGCCAGTTAAATGGAAAATTCTCATGACCAGCACACCAGTAAACATGCACCAACATCATTTAAATGAAAGAGTAGTCACAAGTTGACAGTATAACAGACAAGTGGTGCAGTCCAAAAGTATTAGGGCAGTGACATGTTTTGGGAATGATAATTAGGTCACATCTTCCAGATTTAGATAAATGCAATAGCACAGCGATCCTGAGCATACAGAAATGACAAACAAACAGCTTTACTGGGCCAAATGCTGCAATGTCCAAGTCAACCTCATGATCTCAGTCCAACTAAACATGTGTTTCACTTGCTGGAGACAGAAAAAAGAACACCCAGAAATGAGGATAAGCAAGAAAAGAGGATGTAGTACAGGCCTGGAAGAATGTGGCTCACTATTTAGAAAATTAGTCAAGTTATTAAAGATCAGTAAAGTATTTGATGAGGGTTTGCTATTTCACATTTTTGTAACCTGACTATTAGGAGTGTAAGAGCAGACATGATTCGGTGTGCACATTAGTGTTACAGGGTATAATTTTGTTCTTTCTTAAAGTGGACTTATTATGCTCTTTTCCAGCTTCTTTTTATTGTTGGACTCTAGTTGAGTAGCTCTGCATGACTCATGGTTCAAAATAATCCTTTTTTATGTTATAATGGAATTTGGGTTGTCAGTCTGAAACAAGCTGTTTTAGCCCCTTCCCCTGTAAGCCAGCTTTCTTCTAGCCCCTAGCAAGGAGATGGTTTGAACAGCAGGTGAGTTGGGTGGGTTTAACATCCTACAGAGCAAAGAAGAGAAAAAATTGTCTGAAACTTAGTGTTTAGAGGAATCTGAAGCCTATTTTTGTATACACTGACTTCATTAGTTGAAACTTTGGCCGTGTTTAACATCAGTATCAACCTATTTAAAAACATATATGACAGAAAATAAGGACAAGCATCATGGTTTGACTTTAAGCAATTAAAGTGAATCACACTTGCCATTCATTGGCTGTTAATTCTCAGGTTTTCCATAATTTTGCATTAAATAGGAACTAATATTACTCCTGATAAGGTTAAGTAGTTTATTCTGAGCTACACTATGGGTTTGCCCCAAAGGGCAAAACTGATATGGGTTCCACATGGGCAAGCTTACATGGGTTTTCTATGGGCAGCCCACTGTGGACTACCTGCAGAATTCCTTCATGGGGACCCAAAAGGGTAAAACTGCTATGGGCCCTGTGTGAGTACACCCTCTTGGGGTCTCTGTGGAATAAATGTTGGTTTGCCCTGCTCACACAGCCCCAGTTCACCCGCAGCTGCTGACTGAGGATCCACACAGTCATGTTTGCTTGGTTGTGGCTTACAGTATTATATCTTTCTATATAGGATTTAGACAGAATTGATAATCAGACAATCAATACACAAAAAATGCCAAGCCCAGACACCACTGAATAACTCTGTAGAAGCCTGTGATGTGCCAACTGATGTGCCAACACATCATCAAACAAATTAAATGCATACATTAGCATTTTTGTTAAGAATTAAGGCGATGCTTTATGGATATTTTCAATGAGGGGACATAAATAACACTCTGACTTTAAGGATAAAATAACGTAAAACCACAGTGGACAGTCTTGTTTGGTAGTCTCAGTGGTAGGTGTTTCTGGCTGTGCAGAAATGTCCATTTAAAGATGTTGTAACACACTGGAGAAGACTGATAAAAAGCATCTGGAAATGCTACCACTGTTAGCATGGTATAGCAGTACCAGATATTCTGGGAGTGGGTAAGTAATTTGTTATCTAAAATCTTCTGTAACCCACTCAAATCTTTCATTGAATGAGACTAAGATGAAGGAAGTATCTCTGCCTTTGTCAGGGATTCATTTTGATCTTCTGATGATTTGCTTGTTGAGGCTGATTCTTCATTAACAGCTTTCATTTGGCCACCTGCTCCGTTTTAACTCCTCTTCCCTCATCAGTAATGGATTATAAGATATGTTCTGAATCAAAAGTAGGTCAAATAAATTCAGAGAACTTATTTCAGATGGTGTTGCTTTATCTGTTTTTTTTTTTTGTTGTTGTTTTTTTCAGTCCCAGAGGTTAACTGCTTGGTCTTTCACAAGGGTCAGAACTTCTTACTAACAGAAACATCACCCATCGCCTGTCATACTACACCTAAGCACTTTAGTTATACATAAACAATTAAATGAAAGAAACTGAGGTGTTTTCTTATTGTTAGTATTACATTAAATAATATCTATTATTAACTATTTACTGTAGAAATTTCTATATTTTTTTTAAGTGTGAGCCCGAAGATCTGTGCTGATGGGTTTCTTTATTTACTGCAGCAGCATTTCTGCATAATGTAGAAAAACTGAACTTACATTTGTAGTTAAACTTCTTTCACTGAAAGTAAGGGAGGGTAACACCTTTTCTTTTTTTTTTGTATTATATAGAATATGTAGCAATAGAGTAACCAGTCTGGCCCACACGTCAAATCAATGTGTATGTGGCCCATGATTTAAAGTGAGATTGACACCCCTGGTCAAGGCTAAATGATCACATTTATGTGGACTGGAGTGCAGAATTAAAATTTGATGTAAAATCATTTGCAGTTAGCTAATTTTGACATCACCTGGGGCTCCTTGTGATTGGTTTTTACTTTACAGTCTAAATAAGGAAAAATATGAAATGTCCTCATGATAAATTTATGTATTATTGTCAAACTGCTCTCTGTCCCCCCAAATTTTAAAACTCTGGACTTCCAGCGGTGGTGTGTGGTTATATGCTGTTCTTAATATTGTTGCTGGAAGTAGACATGTAATCATAGCTCACAGCCTGTTTGTTGCCCGGGACCCTGCAGTGCAATCAGAAGTCTTTTGTGGCCTCTAAGAGCAAATGCCATCCTGTTGATGTGCAATCAGACTTTACTTTGTACTTAGAGGGCCTCTGTGTATGATGAGTGCTTGCTGCCATCACACTAGCGAAGTGAAATTAAATGCCCCCCACTCTGTCTCATATATAATCAACAGGTGTGCGGCCAGTACACAACACAGCGCTAAATCTGCAAACACCCTCCTTTCAAGACACTTTCTTTGGCTTTTTTCTTTATCTGGGGCCGAGTAGAGGTGGTTGAACTGCTAAAAGTTTTGCTAGTTGTTATGCCAGTGATAGTCCAGCAACAGTTTTTACAATACCTTTCATTGCCGAGCAGCAGACAATACAGTTTTTCCTATCACCGCCGACAACATGCCCACCTGCACGCTCTCCTGCAAAGCCCAGCTCAGCCCAGAATAGATTTTCTAATCAGCACCCCATTGTGGGCTTCAACCCTGTGTTTGGTAGTGATATATCACAGGCTCAGCTTTCCTCTGCCTTATCCACCTTCTCCAATGCCTCCTTTCCTTCAAAGCCTTTGAAAGTAGTGAGTTTGACACTCAGGCTATCAATTACCTGCTCCTACTCAGCTTCGGCCCAAAGCCCCAAACCTCCAACATCCCAGCAGCTCTGAATACAAAGTTCCTCAGCAAAGGCAGAACTGAGGAGAAGCAAAACTAAGGAGAGAGGCTGCAATACATCTCTCTTCTGCTTTGTCCTGGACTTGAGGGGTTCTTTGGGTAGTAGCCTGGCCTGTCAGAATCACTTTGTCCATTCAGTTTGCAAAAATTAGTGATGAGGAGAATCCATAAAGAAACGGTAGATAAATTGGGATTGAAGAAGAGGTACGATGAATAAAATAAGAGTTACACAAATTTTTCATGCCACATTTAAGCAGAAATAATATTTTTCCTGCAGCTCTCTCTTCTGTCTGCATGAGCACATGGCTTTTAGGAATCTGACATTTTCCTCAGTATTCCCAAGCGGTGGTGGGGAAATTATTCCAGAAGACTAATTAAAGAAGGTTTGCATCATTCCCAAAGGGTGATTTCAGAGGATAAGCAGTTAATACTGCAGTGCTTTAAAAGCTGATGAGGAATATTGAGGGAGTGGTAGGTCTGGAATCGGGGGTTCATGCTTTTAGGAATTCAGGAATAGGCTTTGCCATTGAAGTTCAAACTGTGTTTTTGTTTTTATTACCAGGTATTAAAAAGAGGCACAAACAGGATTTGAATTCATTTACATGCAGGACAGTATGTAAATTTAAACCATTTGAGGTATTGAAGTATTACTTTTCTATGTATGCTCCATTCGAAGAAGACAATCAGCCATAAAGTGGTGTTATGTACCTGTTGGACGCTACAAAATATAAACTAGCGGCTGGGTAAGAGGGGGGTAAAATTCTGAAGAAAAAAATGTAAAGATTAAAGTTGTAAATTTACAAAAAAGTAGCAGATTTATGAGAAACAAGCTTAAATTCATGTGTTAAAACTGGCAAATTTATTAGGAAAAAAGTGGTAAATTTATAAGAAAAAAACCTTGAAAATGTATTAGAAAAACCTTGTAAAATGTATGAGAAAAAAAGATGAAATTTTTCACAGGAATTTACAAGAAACAACCAATCAAGGAGCGATATACTTCACCTTTGCAACGTTAACTTAGAAAGAAATTCACATATTTGAACTTTTATTTAGTAGACATCAAACTTCAACCTCATTTTCATTAAAACGAGTGGTTCTCCAACCTGGAGTCCAACCTGGAATAAGAGATTATTTCTTGTAAATTTGAGAGTTTCTTCTTGTAAATTTGCCTCTTTTTATTATAAATGTATTACTTTCATCTAAAAAAATAAAATTTTTTCCCCCTAAATTTTATACCCTCCCCGAGCCCAGCTAGTCCTCCCACATATATAGGCCTTTCCTGCAGGAAATTCAAGAAATTCATTTTGAGAAGCTAAAGAAAACCCACAACAAGGTGACAAGAGTACTTTGAATTTATTTGCCAAACTCAAACATGGCTTATCATTTAAAGCACGTAAACAGCTTTAAGTTAGCAACTTATCATGGCTGCTCGCTCAGTTATACAAAAAACTTAAAGTTAGAATGCAACAGAAAAGAATTTCTGTTTTTTTTGTTGTGGTTTAACCATAGATTGTATGGTTTGTGAAGCCTCTCAATGAGCGTTTTCGCCATTGCCATCTTGGTCAAGTCATTAGCCAATGAGCTTGCCCTGCATAATCCTCCTTTCTGACTCTTAGAATGACCAAAATTTCCACAATGTACTAGTGGTTGAGCTCAGGAAAAAAAGACTTCAATAAGACCAGAAGACTTTTCGTAACCACAGGTATCACCCTCCGGTGGCCATTAAAAAGAATGCAGGTTTAAGGCACTTCTGCACTGGCTTCACGTCCATCTTTTATAGTGTCCATGGGTTTAACTACATTTTTAACATCTAATTATTGCTTGTAAATGGGGTAAAATTGGTGTCACTGTAAGAAAAAAGAGAGGACACAAGTGTTTTGTTTAAATTTGGACATATTATCACTGCTGTATTTGTTAAAAATAAAATAAAACGTTGTCTCTTGCAGCCAGTTTCTGTACCGTGAGAATAATACTCAGTGAAATGGCTCCTAAATCGACTCAGATTTGTGCAGGCACTTGACACTAAATTATTTTTTGGGGTTTTTCTTTTTCCAAAGCAATCCTTTTTAGTGATATAATGTTTTTTTTTTTTTCTTTTTAGTTTGAGCTTGCAGATATGATGCTTCTCCCTTGCCGATGATGACTAGAATTACAACTATTGATCAAATGTTCAATTCACTTTAGCAAGTGAGCAATCAGAGTGCTCCATTGTGAGCACCTCTCCTCTGCTCTTGTGAGAGCATGTCAGCGGTGCTGCAGATGTGCCGTCCACTTCTGAGAAACGGAGACCAACTGAAGCTTCGGTTCGAGTCAATTAACTCAGTCACTGCTGTCTGGCTCTGGTTCAAAGTGGACAGAAGAGAGGCTGTCTCTCATAAGGACTCAGTGCATCCAGGGATTAAATTGGAATTTCTTTTTTTTTTCTTGCGTTTATTGAAGCTTGCCTTTGCCCACCCGTGATCATCTCTTTTGCATTCATGTTCTCAGCTTTTGCCAAGCTGCCAATGACCTCCAGCTCCCCTATAGAGCTTTTAGTTTGCTCTGTTTGAAAGTTGGAGTTAAAATCACTTTGCAACACCTATCAGTTCAAAGGTTATTTAGAAAACCTGCTCCCTACCAAGCTAGAAACCTGCACTCTTTGCATCTTATACCTTCACGTGTATGTGTGTGTGCATGTTCATCGAGTGCAACTTGTAGTGAAGACTGACCTTTCCAATATAAAGTGGTTCCAGTCCAGTGTACTCCTCCAGGACAAAGAACTGATTCCACACCCAGCTTCGCTTCGCCCGCTGCAACAGTGCTGAGCTCCCTGCGTGTTCCTCCTCTGCCAGCGTACCCAGAAGGCTCTGAGACAGAAGGGTCAAAATGCCAAGGGCCACGGGGAGCAAGGTCCACGCAACTACTGGAAGATGCACTCGGTCTCCCATCGTGAAGCACAGAGTATTATTTGAAAAGACTTTTCCCTTTTTCTTCACAAGTGCAGCTATTTGCTGGGTCCCGTCTTTGTGGCTGCTGCCGGCGTCCTGGAAGAGGAAAAAAGAAGAGGACAGATGAGTCTTAGATTTTGGACACATTCATCTCTGTGAATATGTGTCATCCACAGGTCTCCAGCAGTGCCACGGTATACAACAGAGACATTTCCACTGACTCCAGATTATTTCTCTACTGCTGAGATTTTGTTGAGTTATAATGAGCTGTGTATCGGTGTGAGCGTTATAATGGCTGAATGAGAGAGTTCCACTTGTACTGGCGATGTGGAGGAGGAAAATGATGGGGACATTGGGTACATGTTCTTCAGAATTTTTTTTGTTACCTAAGGTAAACCAGTAGAAGTTGTGCTTCATTTTTACTATTTAAAAGCTAGAAAATAAAGAACAAAACACTGGGGATGTCACCGGTGTGCATACTGTAACTGTAACATCTCAAGTGAGGTGATTGGCTTATCTTCTAATAAAGATGACATTTTGAGGTTTTATGGGGAGTTTAAGCAAGTTTATGGTCCATCAGAATTACAGTAGTTTGTAGGTGTCCAAAATTGAGAAGCTGATGTGAACAAAGGATTGAAAAAAAAATCAATCATTATAGGGACTAAAGAGGTGAAACTTTCTGACTTTTGCACAGCCAGCCAAGTGGCTCTGAATGTCAGATAATCGGTTTGGGAAAGTCAGGACTTTCTCGGGTGTTTCTGGTGTTATCAAAGAAGTGGTTTGGAAACAGCATAGCTGGACCATCAGATAAACTGCTGTTTGTAAAGGAATACTTTCCGTCATGTAACTTCCCAACCACTGATTGTAATTTTTTACATTTCTTTTTGAGTATGTTGTGTGAATTAGTGAGCATCAGAAGCACTGGTAGGTGCATGTTTAAATTTTGATAGTAAGGATACCAGTTTAGTGTTACTTCTAGCTTTTATGCTAAGCTACGCCAATAGCCTACCAGCTTTAATAGACAGAGCAAGCGGAAATGGCCAAAAACTTAAAATTAAAGCACAAACCTCTTGGATGGTCTGTACCACAAAGCAAGCCATAATATTAGTCAGATAAAATGCTCCAAAAGGCACCAACAGCACAAACAAATGGTAAAGAGGACCAGTTTAATAGTAGTGGGTGAGGCCTAGCAGATGCCAGGACATCTGTCAATCAAAGTGACTATACCCCTCCAGAGTTATTATCAAGGAGGAAACTGTACACAGAAACCAAATCTGTTTTTTTTTTTCTACCAGCCTGTAAACGTGCTTTTTAGTGCTGCATATTTAGAAATTTTAACAAATTTTAACATATGAGGATTGACTCACTTTTGGAGCCTGCCTCAAGTGGCCACTACAGGAACTGCAGTTTCTGCTGTTGGCATCATATTTCAGCTCCGGAGTTTGCTGACTGGTCGAAATTGGTGGTTGCAGCAGCTAGCTGTCAGCAAGACCTCACTTCCGCCGATTTAAATCATGGAACTGGACCTCTCTATTGTGTGTGTGTGATATTGCAGCGTTTTTATTGTAATTATCTGACAAAGAATATACCTTTCTAGCAGTTAATTAAATCTGTGCTTTAATTTCAGGGACAGAAGTTCCAATATTTTGCATCCATTTAGCACTAATTAGCGGTTGTCTCTTAGTTAGATAGCATCCATAATGCTAAAATGAAGGCTTCAAAACAGGGCTACAACTAAGGAAAAGGACTGAGGAAATAACATGGCCTGCTGCATGGTGAATTTTACTTTAACCATTCATCCGTCCATCTATCCTAGTGTTTTATTTTTGTTCCTTAGCAGTAATTAGCAGGTACCTGTGTCTGTGCGATGCTCCCATAAAGTAGCTGTAGCTGATACCTTAACACTCCACCCTCTCCTCTAAATAAAGTTATTTTTGGCTCCAAAAACCCAACATAGTATCAACCAAAAAGCTAATTTTGTTGCTAATGGTGGCTAATTCCATCTTTTATATACAGTCTTTTCATCTTTTTAATCTCATATTATATATTTATACAAGGGAAGTTGATAAAAGCATGCGCATTTCACATTATATTGCCCAAACTGCCCTAAAAATGTTAAAGCAATGTAATATTTTGGAGCCTGGAGGAGATAACAGAAATAATGAAGCACCAGCACCAGCTCCAGCTCCTTTCCCTCCAGCTCGGGACACAAAACATCGGCAAGTGTAAGCACACTCTTTCTCTTCCTTCCTCCTCTTCCTGTCATGAGGAGAGGTGAGCTCCTTCACACCTCCTGTAAAAGGCCTGGGGGTGTGATGTTCTGAGATTGTAGTGTTTCTGTTAACACCCCTGCTCAGCTCTACTCACACCATGTTCTACAAGCTCCCTTCAGCGCTGCACACCGTTCATTACAAGTATGCTGTGTATGGCTTTTTTTTCTTCCTTCCATATCGCGGGTTTTGAAGGCCCCTATGGTGCTGCCTGGCTGCAGGATTTCATGCCTGTAAATACCATCTCCCTCCACGTCGCTCTATTTGATACAAGCATCATAGGAATCTTTAAGATCAGCGAGGTCACTTCTGTGAATTTTTGCAGGAGATGCTTTTTAAGGTATTGATCTGAGTTAATCAATACCTTTTCACATGCAGCACATGGCACCTACGCTGCCTCTTCCCATCTGCATCTTGTTTTTATGTATTAGGAGTACGGCTGCATCTGCCCGCATCTTCCTGCATTAATGAGCTCAGGGGAAAATAGACAGATTTAAGGTCTGAAAGTAGAAAAAGGGAGCGAGAAGGGGAGGGGATAAAAGGAAAAGAAAAGCAAAAAGAGAAGAGGCCGTTAGCAGAA
The DNA here is from genome assembly GCA_015108495.1 of Heterochromis multidens. Taxonomy (NCBI): domain Eukaryota; kingdom Metazoa; phylum Chordata; class Actinopteri; order Cichliformes; family Cichlidae; genus Heterochromis; species Heterochromis multidens. Next base: position 10,588 of record VUQS01038762.1, on the reverse strand, counting down.
AGTTTGGAGCAGCGGAAGAAAGAGAGACTGTTTGACTCATTGGTTGACTCCATTATGTTTTGTAAGAGAGAGTGCATTGTGCTGCCGTGGACTCCCTGAATCGACAAACTCAGTTAATCATTGTTGAAGAGGCACAAAAGGCAGGGAAGGGTGGGAGGCGTGGCTGCATTGTCAGCGGGCGGCTGACCCGTTTGTGTGTGTGTGTGTGTGTGTGTGTGTTAAGACAATCCCTGCGAGGGCCGCTTGGCAGGACGACTGATACTTGACCTCGCTGCCCCCCTCTTTTCTGCCTATTCAAGCCGCCTGATTGCCATTATGAAGTCAAATTAGCTCCCAGACCTGCCTCCCCTCTCAGCTCCTCCCCCTCAAAGGTCGCAGCTTGCACCCGGGCACTTTGCTCCATTTTGTCATGCCTAATGAGGTGACATGCTACGTAATTGTGCTGGCAAAACATTCCTCACATCTCTCTTCTGTTAATCTTATGGCATTTTGCTTGTTTAAGTAAAATGGCAGCTGGCATGAACAGCGGATAGAAGGGGATGGAAAGATGAAGGGATGAGGGGCCAGGCGGAGGGCGGTGGAGCAATCATATGAAAAAGCTTTGCAGGACTTAAGGCAAAGAGGCATTTTCCCACCGGGCTGAAGCATTCCTCCAAGTAGAAAAATCTGCCTTTGTATTCAAAAGAAAAATAACAAGTCAAAATGGAAAAGGAAACATCCAATTTGTCCAGTGTTTCTCTTAAAACAAAATAAAGCATTGGAAGGAAGGGTTGGAGGAAAGGAATTGAGTGACAGTTATTGTCAGGGGGAGCAGCTGGTGTGAGAAAATGATAGACCATATTGTCGTATCATCGTACTCCGAGTCCACCTGCTGCTCCATTAGCTGCGATCTGACAACAACAGACTATATCAAACTGTTCCTGCATGAGGGAGTGAGGTGAGTGATTTCTTCCAATGGAGGAAAACAAACTGCCTTGGTACGACTGACAGACAGAATCTGTACCTCCACCTGTTCATACTGACTCACTGCTGCTTGAATACACTCAGAAAGCACCACCATTCAGGTGAATTAACTCATGGAACTTGCATTCATAGGAGTAGGTGTTAAACCTGACTGAACCATCATAAAGTTGGCAAGTCCCAAAAGTTGGCATGAGAGGCTTTTGGAGACACTTTGAGGGTCATTTTGGGCTCCATCTTGGCTACTTGTGTAAAGATTTCAGTGTCAACAGGGAAAACAGCTGAACTACAGTGAGTGTAATGTTTACCAAACAGGTTAATCTGAGAGGTAAGAAGAAATTTGGAGGAACTGCACTAGTTGTGATTGAAAACTAGTGTAATCACAGACACGTTACTGTGAAGGAACATTTCGGTGGCCTGAATATTGAACTGTTAGCTGTTTTAATGCACCTATACTGCCCTCTGAGGGAATTTTTCTACCATGATTGCTGTTTGAATCCATTTTGAATCAACACACCTTTTGGATTCCTCCATCAGCTGACGCGCAGGTCATCCAAATGAGTGTGGCTGTGGATAATTAGTGGATGCAGACCTCTCTCTGTAATACTTACTGGACATTTACCAACTCATACAATCTATCTATCTATCTGTCTATCTATCTATCTATCTGTCTATCTATCTATCTATCTATCTATCTATCAGGAGGCCAAGGCCGCTGGAGGTGGCAGAGTTAAAGATGCTAAGATTTGGGAGTGACCAGGAGGGACAGGTTTAGAAATTAGTATATCAGAGGGACAGCTCAGGTTGAGCGTTTTGGAGACAAAGTTAGAGAGGCTGAGATGGTTTGCACATGTGCAGAGGAGGGATAGTGGATATATAAGATATATAAGGTGGAGCTGGCAGGCAGGAGGAAAAGAGGAAGACCACAGAGAAGATTCATGGATGTAGCGAGGGAGGACATGCAGAGAGTTGGTGTGATAGAGGATGATGCTAGGCATAGGGTGAGGTGGAGGCAGATGGAGGCAGATGATCGGCTGCAGTGACCCCTAAAGTGAGAAAATGAAAGAAGAGTCTATCAGTCTTCAGTCTATCTATTTAAATGACCTCCTTTTTTGTATAATCTTTTTTTTTTAAAACATTTTTGATGATATTGTATCCATTTATTCCCAAGTTGGGAAACTACTGTGTTACAGAAGTCGAAACATGAAAAACAACTGAGCCCAATAAAATAAAGTATATCGATCTTTCACAAGCTTCATTACATACCTAAGCATTTAAGGGTTTATAGTGTTATGTTCCTTATGACAGCAGAAGAAGAGCTGCTTTGTTTCTGAATAAAAAACTCAAAAGAGACAACAGTGTGAGGATCACTATATATAATACAGTAGAACAGCCATTCCCCAACACAGTTTGAAATGTGCAAAGCTTCTGCAGCCCACCCACAACTTTAGACACAATTCTGATCATCACACAAGCAAAATGAAGTGTTTGCTTTGTGTTTTCATTCCTTTTGATCTTCTGATTACTTGTTGAACTTGATTCTCCGTCAAGGTCTTTCCAACTAATGAGATATAAGACAAGTTCAGGATCACACATAGGTCTGAGAGTGAAGAATAACAGTAAGTCAGTAATTTTTACTCATTAGTTCATGCTCCTTCTAAAATGTAAACATTTTATTTAAATTTCAAACCAAATTGGAAAACTCTAGTCAAAAGTCCTTTAGGATTCCAAAAGAAAATTTTAATTGAAGAATCTATTTGATTTCAAAGAATTTTATCTAAGTTTATACTTCGTCCAACTCCTTTTCGAGCATGTAAATTGAGCGGCACAGTGCTGTTGGAGGCAACTCTGTGAACAGGTAAACAAAGAAAAGGGACACTATGTACATGTTGCTTATTTTTATTGTATTTTTATCTACCTCTTTGAAATAAAGTAATCAATCAATCAATCTAGGTGGAAAATCCCTGTTTTAAAATGGATGTAGCCTAAAAGATGTGACTTTATACCTGTCTACTTAAAGTCATAAACTCTTATAAGAAATAAGAATTTCAGTGAACTAATTTAAAAAATATATACATAATTATTCTACATGACCTCGCTTTGCCCATCTGCAGTACCTTCACGGTACACCAGGGGGCTGTGGCCCACCCTTTGTGAATCACAGCACTAGAAAAACCATGAAAAGCTTACAGAACAAAAAACAAGCATCCACATAGCTTTTCTGACACGGTTGCTGTACAAGATGAAATTTACAGATATGGAGCCAAGCAACCATATCAAATTGCATACTTCATTACTTACACTTTACAAGTTTTTTCAGGAATTGCAGACTGCACATATGATGTGGTGTTGTTTGGTCTTTATGTGCGTTACATTTTCATCTCTATTGTAGAATAATTTAGCATTCAGAGAGGCACAACAAGTTGCAAAAGTTCACAAAATGAAGTATGATGCTCGCAGTCAAATGTTGCAAAAGTTGCTTCTGGCAAGTGCACAATGCAACGTGTTTGGTTTGATACAACACTACCCTGTCAAAATACACATACTACACAACTAAGTACAACTAAGTGGTTATGTCAGTAGCAAAGCTCGGACAGCATAAAGTTTGCAATGATAACAACACCTTATATGTAAAAGTGCAGAAAAATTATATCTAGAACTTGTTGCAAAGCAATCATTATTTTCGAAGGAAAGTTACAAAAAGTTAACTTGTTATAGCTTCTTAACCAACATTTTTATCATCTAACTTTCTCATTATGGAAAAACAAACTATTTTGGAGACATTTTGAAAGTTTTTTTTTTCTATTTCTCATATTTTTGTTTATTTAACAGGCCAATTATTGATAGATAATCAAGAAAAAAAGAGTTAATTTGGTTTAAAATGCTATTAAAAACTTGCCAGAAACCTTTTAGTGCACCAAACTCCCATTTATTTTGTGAGGTTACCAGGGGCCAGCTCACTGTGTGGTACATCAGTATGGGTTCGCCCTGTTTAAGTGCTATGTGGAGCATTATTAACTGTTAATTTCACAGTGGCCATGTCTTTGCTCCACTCACCTCATCTTTAAAAAGAGGCCTCCCAGACTGTGGAAAAAGGTCCTTAAAAACTGGGTGGACCCATGAAAAAGGGTTCCACCCACCCTGGCAGGGCGAAACATCACGGCCAATTTGTTAACCACAATTGATTTTGCATGGTGGAAAGCGACGGCCGCGCAGAAGCTCTGAATATCTCCGACCCAGGCAAGGTTGCTGCATCGATGCACTTTTTTGAGATGCAGAAGCCCCGGCATGAGAAAGTGTCTTTCAGTAAGCCAAGCACAATAAGCTGAGCGGCTGCTGTTGCAAAATGCAGAAGGGCTTTCTCAATCTAATTTCACTTCCAGGGCCAAGCGTGACAGGCTCTATTCCCCAAAGAAGTGTAGCTTTTTTTTTTTAATTTTTGAATGTTTATTTACTTATTTACACATAATTAAATGGAGACTGGGTTGCTGTGTACACTAACTTTTAATGAACAGGCCTTTACTGCAGTATGGCCTCTGGTATGTTTTGTATGTGTGTGGATAAAGCTGACCACTTCTTGTGGTTTCTATACCGTCACCGCCTGCAGCAAAGACCCAGTTTCCTGAGCTGGCTCACAGGGCGAGCCTTCAAAGGCAGCATCGAGCTGAGGGGGGGGGTGTGTGTATTCTG
>VUQS01038755.1:2635-22639 GCA_015108495.1 Heterochromis multidens | reverse complement strand
AGCCCGCTCCTGCAGCTCGTCAGCCGCCGCGGCTACCAGCTCGGCTCCTGCAGCTCTCCCAGCTCCCGGGTCTCCAGCCCAGCTCTCGTTGCCTTCCAGCCGCCGGATCTCTGGCTCAGCCCCCGCGACTTGTCAGCTGCTGCGCGGCTCGCCAGCTGCCACTTTCCACTCTCCGTCTCCTTGTCCGGACTCGGCGTCCTCATCAGGTAGGAGAGGACTGATTGATTCATGCCAGTCTGGTGTGCTGGCTGGCCTCCCCTGACGCCACGCCCTGACTCCGCTGCCACAGTTACATTAATCTTTAAGTTGAGATTTACAAGAAATACTTTACCTGCTATTGTGAAAGGGAATACTGCTGTTAAAAAACACTTTATTTGTTTAAAGCAATTGGAAACCAAATGTTATTGCACTTTTGTTCATATAGCAGTATTTTAAAATAAAAGTACGGAATACACTACTTTTGAATTCATTATTGAATTTTGCGCATAACAATGCGATTAATCGCCATTAAAATTTTTAATCGTTGCCCAGCACTACTAGTTGCTTAATATTAAAATTATTTTAGCCATTATTTGATATAAAAATAATCCTCTTATCAGTGCATGCATGGCTTTATTATTTTAGTTTTGCTGTGATATAGATACAGCCACTTAAAATGGCTGCCTGGTCCTTGACAGGATCATGTCGGATCCTTGGCCGGTCCTCGGTTGGTCCTTGATTGTAATGAGATCCCCCGCCTGTGACATGGAAAATGCGACCACGAGTAGTAATGCCCTTAAGAAGCATTTGGGAAAACTAGTGGTAATGTCTTGTATATCCACCAGGGGAAGAAGTGATAATAGCTTGTTCATTTATTCATGCATTTTAAATTTGCTCAGGGGTTCTATAATTATAACAGAATGATATCCTTTCTGTAAAACACTGATATAGATATTTGCTTGCAGCAAATAAAATAGAGGTTGTGCACACCAAACAAACAAGATAAAAGACAGAAAGTGATGCGTGTATGGCTATTGCTGACTAATGTTTCTGAACATGAAAGCATAAAACGTTTATTTAACTGCACTGCTAATGTTTTCATGCAAAAAGTAAAATCGAAATTTAAACATGAATTAATTAATTGCTGGGTCCTGTGAGAGAAAGGTGCATTTTAGATGTGATACAAATGGGCAAGTGATGTGATTACAACTAGTTGCAAGCCTCACCATTTATGCGCTAGCTTTCCAAATACATTTCCAGTCATAGCGGCAACGATCACAGTCATGTCTGTTTACTAAGGTGTCTGCCACTATTCTTATTATATCACCTTTGTGTGATTCATTTTAATACTTTGCTCCAAAAATGTTGCGCTGTGAAAGGGACACTCCAAATGCAACATGTCCCACAAAAAAAGTCTGACCTAATACTGCAGTAGGTATTTATTTATTTAGTTAGTTATCAGTGCAAAAACTGCATGTGCTGACAGGTAGGTTTTCGTACTTAATGAGCAACCATGCAAACAGCTCTCCCAGCCCCCACAGATCACGATTTTTTAACTGTGCAATCAAGTGATTACTAACAACTGATATCTATTTTATACATTTCCTATATCGGTTCTTGTGATTGTGCATCATATCATCCCTCAGCCTGAATCTAGGGAATAAACCACGCAAAATTTATAGGAAACTGTGTCTTAAAATGCAGGAACCAGCTGAAGCAAAAAACAGAAGAGTCCAGACTATCATTAGCATTACAGCGGATTATTTTGTCTCACGTTAAGCAACCGTTCAAACCGCTTCCTACCCTCGCAGGAGGACGAGTTCCAAAACCCCAGCCCAAACTGTTTGTGCCCGGGTGTGATTTTAACTCAGTACATGGTCCTCTTTGGAGGAATCATTGAGAGAAAGTATTTACAGAACACTGTCATAAAAACAGACCTGTTCTTTGTATTTTCCTGAACTTTAGGACGACATTAAAATGAGGGATTTTTGCTTTTCTCATTTTAGTGCTTGTTGTTCAGCTGTGACACATCATTTGTATTACAGTGAAACTTTTATCACCTCTTAATGCTCAGGTGTGAAATAGGACCCTTCTATCATGGTCCCCGAAGTCTCTCGTGCTGTCCTGCCTGTTTTTCTCTCTTTTTCCTTGTGCTCTTGGTTTTTCTCTCTTTCTCGCTCTCTCTGTGTGTGTATGTATGTGTTTATGTGGGTGTGTGTAGTTTACATTTTTTCTGAGGCGGCTCCTTCCTGGTTTCCCCACCTCCCAGTCAGTCACTCATCTGTCAGCATTCATTTAATCAACTCACCTGCAACTCATCAGTGGCTCTGGAAGCAGACTATTTAAGCGTGAAGCACACACTCAGTCATCGCCAGATCATTGTGTCAGCAAGGTAACGTGTTCGGTTTCAGTCTGTTCTGTCCATCTGTTCATCTTGCCTTGGATTAATCCTCTTTTCTGTGCACATCTGTGCAGTGACTGTGCGCGCCCCCACATACAACCTGCAATACCATACCCCCTCACCTGGAAATATTACTGAGTGTGCTAACCTGCTTTACAATCTCAAACTTGTAAAGAAACCTGCTAAAACTTTCCAGTGTTCAGCGTGTGGGTCCATCCTTCTGTCCACTTATGACAGAACAATCTGGCTAGCCATGAACCCAGCTGACACTAACCACGGTTCCGATCCCGTCTCCCCTCTGGAACACCAGCTTGAACACACGGTGGTGCCAGATCCGGAACCCATGCAGGTTGGCAGCACCCAATTAACATCTGATGACTGGAACAATAGGAGTGCCTATACTGTGGTGAAATAGACACTTCCTAAAGAACTGAGCGTCGGCTAAAGTAGGGGCGCTGGCCACATTAAATTCATCCCTACTCAACTGTCTTCTCTCAGTACAGACTCTCCTGATCTCTCCTGTGTTTCTTCAGTTTACCATGATCTTGCAGATGTTTTTTGTAAAGACCTGGCTCTCTCTTTACCTCCACACCAACCCTATGACTGCGCAATAGATCTCCTCCCTGGCTCCCTTCCAGCCCTCTCTATAGCCTGTCCAAGCCTGAAAGAAAAGCCATGGAAAAATAAATTCATGACTAACTGCAAGCAGGTATTATCCGTCCATCTACTTCACCACTAGCAGCAGTTTTTTTCTTTGTAGAGAAGAAAGACAAAACACTCCGTCCTTGCATAGATTATTGTGGTTTAAATCAGATCACAGTGGGAGACTTCCGGTGACGCCATGTGGTAGGACACAGGTGGAGAAAATAGCTCTGTATATGCCAATTAAAAACTAGTTATTTAAAACATTAGAATTAGAAAGTGTGTAAAACTGTAAGAAAGAAACCCAGAGGAATCTAATGAATTAAAATTGATACGAGAGGTAAACTTATTTGAATCAGGAAAATTCGAATACTAGACATGCGAACATAACGAGGGAAAATACACCAATGAATCCACATGAAACCGAGGAGCAAGATTCGTTTATCCTGACGAAATTACGTAAACTACGACAAGAACATACAGAAGCAGCAGAGGACAACACTGGACTGGACTGGAAACAGCTGTGACCTTCCTAATTGACCAAGAGCCCAAGTTATCTGGTAAATGTGACAATTGGGAAGCAAGGTTAAGACACAACAACATACTAATAAATGGTGTCCCAGAGGGATCGGAGAAAAATTATATAGTAGGATTTATGACTGACTTTATTCGTTCATCACTGCAAATTTATGATGATACACATTTATGTGTTGAAAGAGTGCACCGTTCACAGGCAAATAAACCCAAAGACAAAGATCCACATGCGCAATAATTTTCGCTTTATGGACTATCAAACGAAAGAATATGTGATTCAACAAGCATGGAAAGGAAAGCTCACTTATGAGGGACGGACTTTCTACTTCAATCAAGACTATATGACGAACATACAAAGAGAGAGAAAGCAGATATGAGAAGTTATCAAGAAACTATTCTGGATGTGGCAGCACTCAGAGTTGTATTTGAAGTCTGCTGTATACAATGTGAAAAGGAATGGAGCCAGGACAGTCCCTTGTGGAGCCCCTGTGCTGCTCATTAATGTCCCAGAAACACAGTTCCCCAACCTGACAAACTGTGGTCTTTCTGTCAGGTAGTTTGTGATCCAGAAAACAAAGGAGGAATCTACTTCCATCTCTGTGAGCTTGTCTTTGAGTATATTTGGTTGAATGGTATTGAAAGTGCTTGAAAAATCAAAGAACATGACTCTCACATAAGTGCCAGATTCCTCCAGAGGAGCTAGGGCACGGTGAAGCATGTAGAGGACAGCATCATTCACTCCAGTGTGTTATTTGTATGCAAACTGCAGGGGATCACGTTTGTCTTTGACCCCAAGTCTCAGTCGGTGTAGAATCAGCCGTTCCAAGGTGATGTGTGATGTAAGGGCCACTGGTCTATAGTTGTTTAGTTCAGCTGGACACTTTATTTTTGGTATCGGCACAATACAGGTTGATGCAGTTGGGCAGCACAGTCCTTTGTCAGCCTTGGACACACACCATCTGGGCCAGCAGCCTTCCCAGGACATAGTCTTCCTAGCTCCAATCTCAGAGTGTGACAGGGGAAGTAGCTGCTACATTAGAGATGCAAGGAGAAGGGGGAGCTGTGGTGGAGAAGCACACTTGTGGAGGAGAAGATGGAGTTGCAGTGAAGATGCCCACATGTTGAGGAGAAGAAGATGTAGGAGCAGCAGTGGAAGTGGGTGTGACCGCAGAGTCAAATCTATTGAAGAACTGGTTGAGTTCATCAGCTCTTTCCACATCACCCATAAGTGGCTGTCTTTTCTTTTTGTTGTAGCCAGAGATGGTATTGATTCCTCTCCACACGTCACGGATGTTGCTATATTGTAGATTCCTTTCTATCTTCTTTTTGTATTCCACTTTTGCCGTTTTCAATCTCTTCTTCAGCTCATTTTGCACCTGTTTGAGCACATTTCAATCTGTGCATTCAAAGCAGTCCCTTAGAGCCTCAGTAGCATCAGGTGTCCATTTCCTGACTGTGAGTTTAGTTGCAGGCTGTCTCTGCACACAGGGTTTGTAACATGTCTGCAGAAAAACCAAGTTGTGGTCTGATCTGCCAAGTGGTGGTAAGGCAGTAGCTCTGTAAGCTTCTTTGACATTGGTGTACTGCAGATCAAGGGTTTTATTTTCTCTGGTAGGACAGTCAACAAATTGTGTGAATCCAGTCAGGTGGGAGGAGAGGGAAACATGATTGAAGTCTCCTGATATTATGAAGAGTGCCTTTGGATGTTTAGTCTGTATCCTAGCAACAGTTTCATGGAGAACTTCACATGGAGCTTCAGCATGTTGCCTTGGGTGGAATGTACACAAGTATTGTTATGATATGACTGAATTCTCTTGGTACATAATATGGTCGCATACCAACTGCCAATAATTCAATATCAGGACAACACATCTCCTCCTTGACAGTGATATGTGCAGGACCATCTCTGGTTCACAAATAAAGCCAGACCCCCACCTTTTTTCTTGCCACTAGCTTTACCATCTCTGTCTGACCATATGAGGGTGAAACCTGGGCCCTATACTACGTAGCCCGTTCAGCATATCCAGGGTATCTTTCCATTATCTGGATTCACTTACCCGAACACTGGCGATCAGAATGAGCGGTCACACAAAGTTGGTTATCAACTCACTTAGTTAACCCAGGGTTCCCCCTGCACATTCACATGAAAGGGGTGGTGTTGGCAGCATCTGATCAATCTAAAAAGGGGCGTTTCATGGATCATATGACTTTCCTTCAACAGAAAATAATCCCTATGTGTTCCATCTACTCCATAGACATTATAAAATGGTGATTAAAAACTATAAAGAACATAAAAACTATACCAGTAAAATGCAACACATTTGTAAAAAGTACACACGATTAATGCTGCTGCAAATCATTATTCTGTGCACAGAGCAGTACAATAAAGATTTTAATTCCAGTTAATGATTTTATTGCTGAGTGTGCTCTCAGTGCTGCTGTTTATTTCTAAAGTGACGGCTGCATATTAGAGTTACGAAACTTTAAACTGGATCTATTTAAAGTTTACTGTCCCACAGCCTAATAAAGGAAATGTGGAAATCACTTTAGTTTCTCGGCAGATCAAAGTGAAATTAATTTTATTGACTGAACAGGTATTCTTAGTGTGTGTTCTGTCTTCTAGTAGCTGCAATTCCAGCAGTGTAAAAGAGACTTAGAAACAGATTATAATCAAGTATAACAACATTTATACATTTTCTAAATCACCAAATGAATACGCATGTCATTCCCATGAAAATGCGACGAATAGTTTACGCTTCATTCAGTGGTTTTAGTAAATTATGGCCTAACAACTTGCACAGATAAAACATATTCCCCCGGCAGAGAATCTATATTGTGCTTAAGACATCTTGTTAATAACCAAATCAGAGAAAACATGGCACTTCCAGACTATTTTAAACCAAAACTCTGAACATAACCTGCTCCCGACAGTTTTAGTTTTTATTCTTGCAGCTGCAGACTTGGTGCTGTTTACGATTTGAGAGTAAAGATCAAATATAAAAACAGAATTCAAACATAGGCTTAGTCTAAGTCAAATTTGATATGAGATCAGCAAGTACAGTGTAGGTGTCCTGTTTTAGGATATTAATGCTTATAGGACAATAAAATTGTTGTGAAATTGTTTGCTGCCAACAGGGAAAAAAACATCAAGGAATAAAATTGTGTCTAAGAATCTATATTTATTACTGAAGCTCACTGGGGAAACACTAATAGCCCTTTTCCACTAGTACGGGCTTGGCTCGGCTCGACTTGACTCGACTTGACTCGACTTGACTCGGCTTGGTTTTAAGGGTTTTCCATTACGTGGTAGTCCCTGGTACCAGGTACTTTTTTTGTACCTGCTTGGTCGGGGTTCCAAGCGATCCGAGGCAATCCCAAAATATGACATCAATGGACTGCATGTCACTAATTGGCCAGGGAGGGACGTCACTGGATGAGTCATTAGAGCGACTCCTTCACGATTCAAATCCACCATTTTTGAAACCCGGCAATGATGGAAATAGCTACACACAAATAACACCGTGTTTCATCTCGCCGTCCACAGCCTTCTCTGGCTCTTTTCTTTTACCCCAAGTCTGACAAAAAAAATCTGACCGAGCTGCAGCTATACCATTGCCTCAGTGTCCTCCATTGTTGTGCTTTGTGTCGCATATAAATTAAGTCACATGACTTTCAAAATCTGGCTTTATAGTATAGGGCCCAGGTAGATCCACATTGGAGTCTGAGATGTTTTGACTCAACCATGTTTCTGTAAAACACATGAGGCTGCACTCACAGCATACTTTGAGTCTTCACGAATATCGCCAGCTCATCACTTTTGTTGGGCAGAGAGTTGACATTTCCCATGATGACTGTTGGCACAAAGGGCTTATATCTCCACTTCCAAGCCTTCACCTTTGCACCAGCATGGCAACCACGAAAACACCTCTTTATCTCAGCTGGAACAGGGTGGTGTCTTCCAGATTTGCTCCATTTGAATGAAAAAAGCTCTTTTCTAGAATAAATTCTTCTCCCCACAGAAGTATTCATCAGTACTTGCCAAAAAAAATTGATAAAAATACAACAAAAATAACGTAAAGTTTGAGTAAAGATCAGAGCTACCAGACTTCGCTGCTACCAGCTGATCTCATCTCTCATCTCTCTCACCTCATCTTCTCAAACTCCACCAAAAAACACGAATCCCACGTCCAACAGGTACTCCGACTGTTAGAAAACCAATTGTTTGTCAAAGTGGAGAACTTTGAATTTCATGTGCAGTGAGTGGCTTTTCTTGGATACCTGAGTGAAACAGGTCAGATTTGTGCAGATCCCGCCAAAGTTCAGGCTGTGGTGGAATGGCCAGTGCCCACATCCCGTAAACCACTCCAGAGTTTCCTTGGGTTTGCCAGTTTCTATCGATGTTTCATTAAGAATTACAGCAAAGTTGTGTTGCCAGACACCAGTCTGACTTCTCCAAAGGTCAGTTTTAAATGGAGTCCTTCTGCTCAAGATACTTTCGACACTCTCAAGCAGTTGTTCGCCACCATACCCATCCTGGCTCAGCCTGGCCTGTCTCTTCCCTTTATCATCAAGGTTGATGCTTCTGATTTAGGGGTAGATACTGTCCTGTCACAAAGAAAAGATGACAAAATGCATCCTTGTGCCTTTTTCTCTGGTCGCTTATCACCAACAGAGTGCAACTGTGATGTGGGGTACCAAGAGCTGCTAGCCACTAAGCTAGCACTGGAGAAGTGGAGGCACTGGCTCAAGGGAGCCGAGCATCCGTTCGTGATTTGGACTGACCACAAGAACCTGACTTATCTCAGAACCGCTAAGCGTCTGAATTCCTGTCAGGCCCAGTGGTCCCTGTTCTTCGCACGTTTTAACTTCTCCATCTTTTATCGTCCAGGTTCAAGGAATACTAAACCTGATGCCAGTTCGCAGCCTTGGATTCCCCCACCGAAGAGGAAACCATCTTTTTGGTTTCCTGCATAATTGGAGCTCTCTCCTGGGAAACTAACTCCCTCATCCTCACTGCAATTCAAGGTGAGCCTGATCCAGGAAGTCTGTCCACCACATCGGTGGTATGTTCCACATCTCTCTGGACTTCGTCACTGGTCTGCCTACCTTGTCAGGTAACACTACAATACTAACCATTGTTGATCGTTTTTCTAACGCTACCCAGCTCGCTCGAAGATAAAGCAGACTCCACCTGCTTCATCTGTAACAAAACACACTCAACAAACAAATAGCACCTGAAAGACAAAACACAGGCAGGCAACAATGTGTCTGTGTGCATTTGTCATGAAACGTACTTGATAATGAGGGTGACAGACTGCAACATTGCGCCCCGGGAGCCAGAGGCGGATAGAGAAAGACCCAGGAGGGGGCCGTCCACAGCACCCCTAGACTACTGAAGACCAGAGGTCACACATCTCAATGACAACTGTGCCTCCACCCCAGCAGAGGGATAAGGCAGGCCCCAGATGGGGCACTTACAGCCAAAGGGCAGGAACCCCAGAGAACCAGAGGCAACGGGCACCTGGCTACCCCAGCACGAGCCGAGGACGGGGCCCCAGGACGCCAGGCACCCGAAAACCACCCGAGACCTGGCGGAGCCCCCACCGTGTGGCGAAGAGGCTCAAGCCACCCCAGACCACAACCCCCAAGGGAGCAGGCCAGCAACCACGCCAAAACGCCCAGCCAGGGGCCCCGGAGCCCGCAACTGCCCATGCCCCGGGGGGGTCAACGACCAGTGGGGAGTGGAAGGGAGGTGAACACCCCATCCTCAATTACAATGTCCCAAAGGGACAGAGGCTCAGCGAGCCTCAGACCCAGACCTAGTCATATACACACACAATTACAGATATATACTGGCACACGCACACACACAAAAAGTGCACAAGGACACACATTTGTCCACATCCACCCCACCCTTCGAAGTGCAGATGAATGGATGCTCCCAAGAGCCAGCAGCGACCCCGGGATGCAGTCAGCCCAGCCCTGGATAAGCAGCCAATCCTGGCCCCAGACAGGGTCCAGGAAACAGGGGTGTTGGAAGACTCGCCTGCTCCCCTCCCTGCTTGTCAGTGTTAGATGTGACCTGTTGGGTGCATGTGTTGGTGTACATGAGTGCATGAGGTATAAATAGTGAGTATGACTGTGAAAAACTAGAGTGCTATGAAAATTGAGTGGACAGATGTGACATGAGCATGCGACTGCTTGTCAGCTTGACAGTGCTCATCCCCACCTCCCACCCAGAACCCTCAATGTCTAAAGTGCAAGTAAAATTGAGAGGCAGACAGCAGTGAAGAGGTGAGTGGGACGGCCTCAGCTGCCCCACCCACCAAACTTTGGGTAACACACCTGCCCCCAATGGTGATGTGTGGTGACATGTCATGGGCTGTAATGACTATAGTGTAATTAAAAGAAGGGACGAATGGCTGCACTGCACAACCAGCAAAGCCATGTGAATGGCCCTACCAACTGTGGCCTATTCGGCACATGTTCTATCCCCCCAAGACCTTACGTGTGTGAGTGACGTGTTGTCAGAGGAAGCGGGGGGGAGGAGAAGGCTCAGGATGCTTAAGACCGGGATGTAGAGGACTATCCTCAAAAGGAGAGAGTCAGCTCGGTTGGCTCAGTAAGCACAGTTAGTAAGCACCCCTATTTCCTACACCCCACCACAGAGTGTTACTGTTGGCACCTTTGGAAGGTGACCGGTCTGCTCTCCTCAAGACTGCAGCTGCAAGGTCAGAAAGTCTGTTTGTCAGCCAAAAACATTCACCTCCACACAGAATCTAAAAAACTGTCTCCTCGTTTCATTGGCCCTTTTGAAAGCCTGTCTGTTATCTACCCTGTCACTGTCCGCCTCAGGTTGCCTCAGAACATGAGAATCAATAACTCTTTTCATGTCTCACAAATCAAGCCTGTCCGTTCCAGCTGTTTGTGGGCATGTGTTGTTTACCTTTTTTTCAATGCGGCTCCTTCCTGGTTTCCCCACCTCCCGGTCAGCCACTCACCTGTCAGCATTCAGTTAGTCAGCTCACCTGCAACTCATCAGCGGCTCTGGAAGCAGACTATTTAACGGTGAAGCAGACACTCTGTCATCGTCATATCGTTGCGTCAGCAAGGTAATGTGTTCGGCCTCAGTCTGTTCTGTCCGTCTGTTCATCTTGCCTTGGATTAATCCTCTTTTCTGTGCAGACCTCCTCGTGAACCCAGAAACCAATAAGCCTAAGAGGCAGTGAGTGTGTGTGCGCCCACAGACCACCTGCAATACCATACCCCCCTCACCTGGAAATATTACTGACTGTGCTAACCTGCTTTACAACCTCAAACTTGTAAATAAACCTGCTAAAACTTTCCAGTGTTCAGTGTGTGGGTCCATCCTTCTGTCTGCTTATAACACTTTCCTCCTGCAGACAAGAAGCAACCCCCATCTCTGTCTGTCTGTAAAACTTTCTTAGTGAATGCCATTGTTGTGTTTTGTTCTTTAATAGAATTAATCACAGTAGATTTGTCTGATTTTTAGATTACTGTTAAAACGCCATTTTTGTAAAAAGTATGCAACCCAGAGTATATTAATCGAACTGGTGTTAAAACTGGTAACCTAAAAATATGCAGAAGTCATTTCCACTTGATGGAATATACCTGCTTAGTTTGTTTAGGTCCACTCAGTCCGAGAAAACAGTTTCCAGCTGTTTTGCTGCAGAGCTGCATTCATGAAAACTCTGACATCAGAATATCACTCTTGTTATTTTGGGGCAACTGAGAGAGCATGTACTCTCCTCAGTATAAATTGTTGGTTTCAACAGCACAAAACAAACCAACAAAAACTGAACATCAAGTAGGAAAACCTTAAATTTGTGGAATTCACATAGTAGTCTAGACGCCATTTTATTCGTAGTGTTCTAATGTCCCATTTTCTGGAAGGCACCATGAGGTTGCTTTGTTGAATGCCGGGTTTAGTCCTTTCCCACATTTCCAAAGACATCATCCCAGCCCCCACAAAACTTACACATCCACATCCATCAAGTTAATACTGGTCTAATACACTTTAATTTGCATGGTTGCAAGATTAAAACAGACCTTGAAAGTCAGTATTTAGTATGAGCACAGCCTGAACTCTCTGAGGCAGCTTTCTGTAATTTCTTTAAGTAGTCTTCAGGAAAAGTTCTCCAGGCTTCTTGAAGGACATTCGAAGCTCTTATTTGGATGTTGGCTGTCTTTTGTTCCATTCTGTGTCAAGATGATCCCACACTACTTCAATAATGTTGAGGTCTGGGCTCTGGGGAGGTCAATCCATGACTGATAGTGTTCCACTGTGTGTTTTTCTATCCAGGTATGCTTTTACTGCATTGGCAGTGTGTTTGGGTTCATTGTTACGCTGAAAAATAAAGCTGTTGCCAATCAGGCTCTTTGTAGAAGGAAAGAGCATGGTGGATCAATATCTGACGGTACTTTTCTAAGTTCATAATTCCATGAATTTTGACAAGATCCACTACACCACTGGCTGAAATGCAGCCCCAAACAATGACAGTCTTCAGGGAGACTGAATGACCTCCACTTGGATGAGTGACAAAATGTTTCTCCCACTGAAAAAGCTACACCCAGATGACCAGAATCAACTTTCTGGGATTTTCTTTACCTGGATTATTGAGCATGAATCAAGACAATAACAGAGCTTCCACTGTGTTTTATGACAGATGGCTGTAGACACTTTTGTACCTCTCTCCTGACCACCTCCATACATATTAATGACAATTTGAACAAGAATTTCAAATTCGGATTCATCATTCCATAAAACCCATTGGTAGGTGTGTTTTTAAAATGATTTGTAGTTCATTGTTAAGCGGCTTAACAAACAAACCAACAAAAACATTCCTCTTCAGGTACAAAGACTGGACTGAAAATTATTTCAAAAACAACCAATGTCCAAAGAACAACTTTGAAATACCCTCACAAAGTCTAGAGAACCCTTTAAAAAAAAATTACAGTAGGTAAAAGTCTGGCTTCTCCTATGCAAAATTTAAATAAATGATGGGGGGCTCAAGACCTTTGCACAATATCAAAGTTTAACAAAATTTATAGGCTAAATCAAACTATGAAGTTGTAACCCAACACACACACACACACACAAAAAAAAAAATGTAGGTCACGCTAATAAATCAAACAGAAGTCTGAACAAGTAACAACCCAGCAAACAACAAATGGAAAAATTAAGTTCTACCAGTCTCAGACATAACCTCCACATCTGGTTGTGGATCTATGAGGAAGTTTGTGTGCAAGAATATTTTTTCTTTATTTAATTTTCTTTTAAATTGTATCTGTTTATTATATTAGATTGAAATGGATGAATGAAGAATTATTTACTGGGAATAGGTTACACCAGTTACTCCCATCTTACCAATAATAATATAATGGTCAGAAGTTTACATAAACTCATCGTGGGAAGGAATGTCATGGTCATTTTGGGCTTTCAGTGATTTCTTTTAGCTGTTGTTTTTCCAGGGTGGAATTATTATACAATATATACCTTTAATGACTTTAAAAAGCAAGAATTGTATTCTCAAAACTACTTAGGGCTAAACATACATAAAGGCTTAAATATTTACATACACTCAAATTGTCATATGTTGTGTGTGGCAGGTAGAGGGGGGACCCAAAATGCAGGACTCTGAGACAGGATCAAACTTAACTAACAGCTTTATTGCTGAAAAAAGGTGAACAAAACAAGGCTGGATAACTGACTGACTGACGCTACACACTCAACGAGGGAGATCACGACGAGGAACAAGGGCAGACTAAGACAGTAAATACAAACACAGGGTAACGAGAGGATGGGAAACAAATTGGAACACAGCAGGAACAAATCAGGGGTAACGAGACCGAGGAAGCAAAACTGAACATAACATACACAAGACACAGGTTACCAAAATAAAACAGGAAGTAACAGAACCTGGGACAGAAACGCAGACTTGACACTAAGGCAAAAGGTAAACAGAGACAACAGACTGGGGAGACAGAACACAGAACAGACACTGGGATGTGAAAGGGAAGGAAAACGCAGAGGCAAAACTAACACACGAGGATGGGGAACCAAACTAAGAAAACCATAGAACACAAAACCTGAGGATACAAAACTAAAGATACTCTAAACTTAGGACAAGGCATAACAACTCAAAACACTGGGTCAAAAGACCCAGGACCATGACACAAATATTTTAACAAGTGGTGCTGAAGGTTGTATAATGTCTTTTAACTTGAAAAGGCCAACACCTATTAACTTCTCATTAGTTGTCATGATTGACTACAACAAGTAATTTTTCTTTGCCAGCATAAAAATGATTTGTTTGACAGCTCTAATTGGATTGACCAGTACTGAGAACAATGGGAAAGTCCAAGGAACTCATTAGTAGTAGATTTACACAAGTTAGGAAGATTTTTTGGAGCCATTTCTAAACAACTGCAGAGTTCAAATAATTATATGTAGTATAAGTTATTCAGATGTGTCACCACTTTGCCAAGGTCTGGTTTAAGACCCAAACTGTCACCCTCAGATGAGAGGAAATTGGTTAGGATGTTCAGGAACAACCAGGGAACCATCAAGGCTCAAGCGTGCCATCAACTAGAAACTGCTGGAACATCAGCATCACTGTCCACAGTAAAGCAAGTTTTACATCGGCATGGACTGAGAGGATGCCTACCTCCAAATTCTTCAACTTCACCTCAAACAAACAGCTAGATTGTTGAAACTTGGGCACAATTTGATGTTCCAACAGGACAATAATCCCAAACATACATAAAAACTGCTTTTGTAATGGATAAAGTAGGCTAACATTAAAATTCTGGAATGGTCTTCCCAAAGTCCCAACATCAACCCTATTGAATATCTGTGGACTATGTTTAAAAGTCGGGTCTGTGCCAGGATACCTACCAATTTAAATTAACTCTACCAATTATGCCAAGAAGAGTGGTCAAATATCCAGGCAGAATTATGCCAGAAGCTTGTTGATGGCTACCAAAAGTGTCTGGTCAAGGTGTAACTTTCTAAGGGACATTTAACCAACTATCAGTGGGGGTGTATGTATATATTTGAGCCTGTATGTATACTTTTTTTCCATACCCTGTGTGGATTAGAGAAAATCCAAAATAAACTCAAACTTGTGCACCCATTTCTTGTTTTTTAAAGTAATTAAAGATGTATGCTGTATAATCATTCTAACCTGGAAAAAGAACAGTTCAAAGAAATCGTTAAAAGCTCAAAACAACCATGATAGTCATTTCCATGATGAGTGTATGTAAACTTCTGACCACAACTGTACATACATGAAAATATTACCAAGCAGATATTTTGTTTCTTAGTGGTCATGGAGAGTACAAACAATGATACAAAACAGAGTATTAAAGAGTGTAAAAAAACATGAGTAAGTCTTAAAAGATTGCTCACTGTGTTGTGTTTCTTCTCAACATATACCATTCTGTTACATTATGTTTTAAGTGTTTATCGTCAGTCACTTGTGACTACAGTTGCCACTTAAGCAAGTTGCATAATCTTGCTTTATGCAAAACATTAAGCACTCCAAAACGAATGAAATGAACAAAAAATCAATACACACTTACACTTTCAAATTTATTTTCTAATTTTTAATATTTTATAACTATAATTTGACCTTTTTCTTAAAATTGTGTTCGTGATTTATTATTTTAATATCCAAAAATATATTATTTCAGTTAATTGTAACTCAGATTGTTGGTGCATTGTATTATCTACTTGGTATTAAGTTATGGCAAGCATGAGCTATGGTCTGGTGAGCATGATTTCTCTCAATCCTGTAAGAGCGCTCACCATCTGCAGCTCATGATCCTATGATTCACTTGTACAAATGTTGAGATTTAGACTGTGTTATTATAATACCAGCTGTCATATGATGCTGGTGAGATCAACTCGCTTGCATACAAAATTGCTGTTGGATGCACCTGCTTTCATTGTTAGCACTACTGTAATTCCTCTAATTGCTGTGTTTTAAATAAAACA
Source organism: Heterochromis multidens (assembly GCA_015108495.1). Lineage (NCBI taxonomy): Eukaryota > Metazoa > Chordata > Actinopteri > Cichliformes > Cichlidae > Heterochromis > Heterochromis multidens. Next base: position 7,064 of record VUQS01038755.1, on the reverse strand, counting down.
TTGTGGTGTCCTGTCATAAAAAAGATGATGCAACACGTGCAAACATACATCACTCAAGTACTATTTTACAATGCACAGACACACTTGTGAGCAAACATAAATCTCACACACTCCATCATATGAGAATACAGCAGTTATCCCCTCAGACAATAGCCTCTTTCTGTGTCTTTTGATGCATGCTCAATAATCCAGGTAAAAGAATCCCAAAAAGCTTTATCTGTTCATCTGGACGTAGCATTTTCAGTGGGAGAAACGTTTCGTCACTCCATCTAAGTGACTTCTTCTGTCTCAGCTGACTGCAGGTTTCCCCAACCTTATAAACAGTACATTGCATAATGTCTGAGTATGTGGTGTCTGAGTAAATGTGGTTATCCCAGTTGGACATTTGTCAAAGCTGGGAAGGCACCTAAAGAAGGCTCCAGGCGATCCAGGAGAGAAGGAGGACAACTGTTGCCTAAGGGAAAACCTTTGGTGTATCGGAACAGCTGAGATGCATTTTCTCAAAACACCACGTCTCTGTGGCTTTCAAACCCCAAAACACGCTATGCCAAAAATTGGTCTGCCCTAAGGATCAGGTCCCCGGCACAAACAGAGTAATATAGTGTACGCTGTTAAGTGCCAGGAGGATTGCTGTGCCATACATTGGGGAAACCAAACAACCTTTGGCCAAGCGGATGGCACAACACAGAAGAGCTACCTCGTCAGGCCAGGACTCTGCAGTCTTTTTACATCTACAGGCCAGTGGCCACTGTTTCAGTGATGAGGGCGTACACATCCTGGACAGGAAGTAACGCTGGTTTGAACGGGGAGTCAAGGAGGCCATTTACGTGAAAAGGGAAAGACCATCTCTGAACCGAGGAGGGGGCCTAAGGGTACATCTTTCACCATCTTACAATGCTGTGATTGCAGCCATTCCCCAATCTCTGTGAATGGTACTCATGGCCATTGATCAATGGTCATGACAATTTGCATACTAATGATCATGAAACTGACCTCATGGCCCATTGTTAGTCAATGGTGCTGGTTTCGGTCATTATGCAATGTACTGTTTATAAGGTTGGGGAAACCTGCAGTCAGCTGAGACTGAAGAAGTCACTTAGATGGAGTGACGAAACGTTTCTCCCACTGAAAACGCTACATCCAGATGAACAGATTCAGCTTTTTGGGATTCTTTTACCTGGATTATTGAGCATGCATCAAGAGACTTTTTGACATGAAAGACAGAGCATTGTTTCTCCAATGTAAAGCCAGCTGAGAAGAAAAGCGAAACATGGGTTGAAGAAATTACTGGAATATCTTATTGTAGATTTTAAGAGTCAAAAGGTGCCCAACAAAGTAATGATTTTGGTTATCATGAAATCTTACTCTGGCCTTTGTGGAGAAGATTTTATTTATCTTTAGTGCAATCACTAAGCCAAGCATTATGTTGAATTTTAATCACATGACTGGAATATCTTGTAGATTAATGGGGGTTGAATAATTTGTTTGTCATGGTCCCTGGATTCTGTATTTAAGTGGTTTTGTTTATTAGAGTTTTGGGGTTGTGGGTATAATTTAGAGCCTTTCTGTTAATTATTGTTATGCTTTTAGTTTTGGAGTTTCTAGTCTTCCCCAGTGTTTCCCCTTTGTGTTGTATATTTCTAACTCTGTGTTTATTAGTTACTTCCTAGTTAATTTTAACAGCAGTTGTTTTCTGTGTCCCATATCTAGGTTAACTTCCCCCTCTGACTCATGGTTTATAGGTTATTGTCTTCAGCTGTGTTTTCCCCTGTTCCCTCGTTATCTCGTGTGTTTATATTGTCTGAGTCTCCCTCTGTTCCTTGACGCATCATCCCTCTAGTTTGTGTGTTCCCTTGTTCAGTGTTTCCCCTAAGTTTCCTAGTTTTGGATCGCTTGCTCCAGCTGTGTTTTTGTTTTGTATCTTTGTATGATTTGAAAGTATTCAGCATTAAAGCTGCCTTTTGAGTTCACATACGGTTTCCCTAGTCCTGCATTTGGGTCCATATCCTGCCTGCCACACAGCTGAACCTTGACAACTAATTGAAGAGTTCAGAAAGCTCAGTGGTCTTGTGATCTTGCAACAGTTTCCTGTGTTTTGTCCAAAGAGAGAGAGAGAGATTCAAAGAGATGAATCAATTAATCAAGGTTTCTGCAACAAAAGTGAATAAAGACATGGTGGGTTTTGTTGCAAAAGAGAATCAAAATTTTGAAAAACCAATGAACTGACTTAAGTCACATTTTTGAGAATAAAAGGTTTCAATCACTGACTAACAGCCTTCTCACTACAATTAAAGGGAACCTGGTCGTAGGAGACCGACAAAACATGCTTATTTAAAACAAGAAGTGTCAATTGAACTCTTCCATTGTATCAAATATAAAACATGATGGTTTGTGTGCACTAAAAACCACTGAAAACATCATGCATCATTAAACCATTGCTACTGTTTGTCTGTGTTCAGTAGAGTCAGAAACATTCAGTGAGGGTCAGCCTCAGAGAGGAATGGACCGCTACCTGGACAGCCTGTTTGACCCTGTGCTGTCAGACAGCAGCATAGTGAGTGCTCATCCTGATTTCCAATAAACTACACATCCCAACTTTTTCCTCTTTTTTTTCAAATTGCTGTAGTTCCCTGAAAATATTACACAGCACTGATTAACAGGTCAAATAATAATAACTGATTAATCTTTTAAATCATCCATCAGGTGAAATGCTCAATAGATGGCCATATTACTGCCTTCCCACTCCCTTCATTCCCACTGTATCCTTGAGTCTTTTCACTATAACTTATAGAGGTGTACTGAGAATATAAATGAGAAAAAGTGCTTTTTAGTGTTCAATCTTATGTATTCCTGTCATTGCAACTCTAAGTTTCAGACTGCTTTGGACTGCACTAAAACAAGAATTTTGAAGAGATTGCAACTGAGAGAAAACTGAAAGAAAAATATGAATACTGATGGAAAGTTGCAGCTCGTGTCGTGCTTCCACCACTTTATCTGCCATCTGAGTGTGAATAGAAGTGAGTGTTGATGGATGGATTGAACATGTGATCCTCTGCTTCTGTTTGGGTATGAATGGAGCAGACCCGAGGGCTGATTAGGTTACTCGTGACCTACCGTATATGACTGCAGCAGCAGTCAGTATAAACGAGCCGCTGTGTGGGGAAAACAGTCCCGCCAACAGCTTCACATTTTATTAATTAGTGAAACAAAATTAGTTAGGCGTCCCCATAACTGGGAGTACACAGGCAGAGTTGCTTCAGGTATGTTTAGGGCTTTGATCAGTATATCTCAATGGCAATCTAAAATGAAAACATTATAATATCTGTGTTTGGCAAAAGTCTTGAAAGACGTCTTTAACATATTTGGCTTTGAAATCAGCTGACACTTAAACATTATGAGAACATCTTTGTTTTTCTTTTCTCCTGATGAATTTTCTGAATTTGGCATCATATTTTTTTAGCTTGCTGATTCTAATTGTCTGGAGGTCATTCTGCAGACTCAAACATATGTCCCGTGGAGCGCTCTTCCTGGAAAAATAGCTGAGGAATTCAGTTAGCTCAGGAGAATGAAGTCTGTTATGTTGTGGTGAATTTTGCTGTAGTCCATTTAGCTGTGTGTATTTGTTTTGGAGCTTCTCCTCCTGTGTGTACGGTACTTCCTGGAGAGTATACTGTTCCTGCAGCTCTGACTCAGAGAGGGTCTAAATCAACCAATACAATACAGTCCCTCTCTCTTGTTGGCTTAGTCTCTCTCCTTCCCTAACTCCTTCTGGCATACACACCTTTAGTCTCACTCTTCATGTCCCTTAAACTCCAGTTTCTCAACATCTACAAGCACTCTTTTCCTTCTGCTCAATCTCCTGTTGCTCTTTGCTCACCAGGACATGGAGAAGACTGGAAGTTTGTCAGAAAGGATGAAGGGAGGAGGAGGTATAGGCATCACAGGAGAAGGAAGGGGAGAAGGGGAGAGTCGTCCAGCTTCCAGCCGGCCTTATCCACCAGGGATACATCCTGGAGGTAAACACTAAGTGCTGTGTGTGTTTGTTGCTAGTGCTGTTTTTCTTTGGACTTCTATTTTTTTGTTATCTTTATTCTGTTTTTAAGTGGATGTACCTCTCTCCCTCCTTCTGTCTTTCAGTTTTTTGCTACATTTTCCATTTTTGGACATTTCTTTTGTCCCGGCCTCCACCCCATCTGGCTCTTTCTCTGCACAGACATTAATAATTCAGCTTAACCTAAGCAATCCTAAATCATTGGCTTTTGTCTCTAGTTTGCTCCTTTGTCATCGTTGAAAGCTCCATCTTAATAAACAAATGCTAACACATTTAAAATGTTTTGGGATACTCTTTTATAAACCTACATTCCCATAGTAATCAACTAACAGACATACATGGAAGTATTTCCATATTATTATCTCAATGACAATGAAC
>VUQS01038753.1:7507-22824 GCA_015108495.1 Heterochromis multidens | reverse complement strand
CTCATCAAAAGAACCGGTAAAGCAGGCAGCTTGTTAACACCATGTTTCTAAGATTTTTAGGGCCGAGTACAATAACCTCAGTTTTATCTGAATTTAGAAGCAGGAAATTAGAGGTCATTCAGGTCTTTATGTCTTTAAGACATTCCTGCAGTTTAATCATCAGTTGATTTATATCTTCTGGCTTCATGGATAGATAAAGACAGGTATCATCTGCATAGCAAGGCTGTATTATGCTGAAAAAACACTTTATTGGGGAGACCTGTCCAGTTGTGTCACGATACACTGTGCAGCAGGCAGATTTAGGACCCAATATGCAGGACTCCAGAGACAAAAGGTAAACTCAAAGGGCAGCTTTATTACTGGAGCTCACATACAAATACAAACAAGCCTGGTCTGGACCCTGAAGTGCAAAACTTGGAGACAAAAAGGAAAACACAGAACAAAGGAGCACACAGCATGAGCGAAAATGCAACAAGGAACTGAGGAAAACTGTGGTATTAAATACATGATTGAGATAGTTAGGGAGAGAGGACACAGCTGTGGAAAATGAGACACTGATGGACAGAATCTAACTACCGAGACAAGGGGAAGCAAAACTGAACACAAAGCACACGAAACAAGGGACTGGCAAAATAATGCAGGAAGTAACCAAAACATGAGAACACCTACTCTGAAGGAGACTTAACAGCTGGACACGGGAAACACAGGGAAGGCTGAATAAGCTGAAATAAGGATTAAAATAAACTCAATAACAACTGAAACAGAAGCACAAAGCACTGAAAACAGAAACTAGGAACAAAACCCATTACTCACAAAAGCCAAAAGGAATAAAGAAAAGACAAAACTCAAAACATTGAGTCAACGACCCAGAAACCATGACAAGTTGCTTGTTAACACAAATACCTAATCAGCCAAGAAGAGCATCTCTGCTTCCAGCAGGATAACCCACCATATCACAAAGCTCCAGTCAATCAAATCAAAGCTCAAGACCAAAATCTCTGAGGAATGTTTCCAGCACCTTGTTGAATCTATGAATAATTAAGGAAAGTTGTGAAAGTAAAAGGGAGTCCAACCTAGTACTACATGAGTTTTATCATTTAAAAGCCCAAACAGTCTCTGAGTACTTTTGTCTCCTTTCAGTGTCAGTGTATCAGATCCTCTTCTTTGTGAATGATTGATCCTGAAATATACTCTAAATGACTTGTTGTCATTGATCTATTTTTAGCCACAATCTAAAAGAAGATGTCCTCATAACAAGGCAAAACTAATCTGGCCTGAAAATCTGACTTTTCTGGACCTGTGTTGCAGCAAACAGGAGGAACTTCTTCCAATCTCTCGTTTACAATCAGTCACCTTTTGTTCTTTTTACTGCTTCTCCTTCCTCTTTGCTTAGCTTCTGTTAATGTTACTGTCTTCATGCTTTATGTTCTTCCCCTTTTTCATCATAAAATCCCCCACCTGTTTAAAAAGCACCCTGTAAAAGAACAAAAAAACATTACAGTTTGTGCGTTTACTGTTGTCTCTTCACAGTCCATCAACAATCTTGTCGTCCAACAGAGATAGCAATTTCAGGCCAGTGAACAGTAAACTGCAGATTGCAGTTTACTGTTCACTGGCCTGAATCTTAGTCAGATATAAAGTCCTCTGGGCTTCACTCCTGGTAAGTTTTTTGAGGATCTGATTAAAGCGGAAACTGCCAGGCTCTGTCGGAAAGCTGCATGATTAGGAAAAGGTCTCCTGTGGTCCTCATCGCCTGGGTTTTCAAGCTCCATTTGCGGCAGAGAGTGTGTCTATGGTGAAAGTTTGCACTTCTAAAGATAGTTGCAAACTTCTATGTTGGTTTTTGTCAACAAGAGACGCTTAACCAGAAGATTGCTAGTCTAAATCTCACATTCAAACTGTGAATAATCATAAAGATCCCATCATAAAGAAAAAGGATGAGAGGATCAGCTGCTATCCAGATGTTTTAGCTTTGAAGTTTATAATTTTGGATGTTTTTGCACCTCACTTTTGATCTAATGTATATGTTTAACCCTTTTGTGTCTATTTCTGTGTGTAATTGTGTGTGTATTGTTAGTTTATGTAACCACTGCTGATTGAACTGCTGCCTATCTTGGCAAGGACCTTTTTGCAAAAGAGATTTTTTTTTTTCAATTTAAGAATCTTATTTTCCTGGTCAAATAAATGATATATATAATTCAACTATATAAAGTTTAATATTACACAAAATAGAGAAGAATCTAGGTCCTTTGGTTCAACAGTAAATCTACAAATATGAGTGTACAGCTCTAAAATCCTATGTTAATGAAGAGGTACTGTGAGCAAAACCTACTTAATTTATCACATTTATTATAATGTGATGTAATGTAACTGGATAATTAAAAGTAGGAATCAGTGCAGAAGCAGTAGCATGAGATCTACTACACAAATTGTTCTTTTTCATTCATGTTTCTATTTTCCTCTTATCTTCCTTTCTTGTACTGCATAACATGACCTCTTTGAGCCTCTTTGAAATTGAATCATCTGCTCAGACATAAATGAGTTTAAATTAACTTGTCATTGTTTTTATGAGACGGCTCACAAGCTATGATGTGTCAGATTAGGCCAATATGTGAATCCATTACAAATGCTGACGACCTGTCAAGTAAATATAAAACATGTCAGGCTAAGATACAGCCACATGCTTATATAAAGAAAACCAAATATCCTGAGACTGACTGTGTTCTTTGTTCTGTTTCTCACGATTCTCCAGAGTAATAAAAGTAATAAAAGAGGAATAAGGTTTTTTCCAGAATACTCTTCAGTCTAACGCTGACATCAAGGCTCTCAAACTTTTTAAAGATTTCCACACCCTCCATCTCCCACTCCTACCTGCCTTCTCGGCACTCAACCCATCTGAGGATGAGGTGGACCACGTGTTCACGCATGTAAGGGGAGCGCTCTTCGAGAGGAGGCTCACAACCGAGAATGGTGCGAGAGCAGGACTTACATACAGGGTGGGCGCAAAGGATGGACTGGCTGGGGAAGACCTGCTCTGGGTATGTCTGTGTGAAGTCACCATGAGGATTTTTTTGAACTAATTCAAGGAAACTAGAGGTAGGAAGATTTGTTTAAGCTGATGCTCTTTTACATTTTTTTCTCTTTTGGCATACACTTTGTTATGATACTAGTATTTGCTGTGAAGCACTGTGGAAAAAAGGCATATTGCATAATGTATTTAATAAGTTGAATTAATATTTGTTTGTAAATGTAGGAAAAAAAAGTCTTGTCCCCACATTCCTAAAGTTACAACGTGTGGACTTGCAGTTGAATTTATTATTAAATTTTGAGTTTAGGGGTGAATTATCGATCTTTGTGGCCTCATCAGCCATCATTATGTCATGCCACACTTTGCGCTCTTTCAGCACTCTGGTTTCCTAAGCAATGTGGCTCCTGAGGGAAAGCAGCTGACTGGCTCACTGAGCCGCAGAGATGCAGGATGGCTTTGTGTGTGCACATGTGTTTTCATTAATGACCCACTAATTAGTCACACAATGGTAACAGTCATCTAAGCACCTCATCATCTGTCTGTGCTGCAGGGGGAAAGTGTATCACAGCACCCTTAATGCGACTTTTGGGGTTGAAGTAAGCTTTGATTGTGTATCTAAAGCACTGCTGCATCCATAAAACTGCACTTTATATTTCTCTCAAGTCACCACAGCAACCACCTGCTGCATGATGGGCTGGGTTAGGTACTGTCTGCCACAGTCCCAATCGTCCCCCCAGTCCCCTGACTATAATCTGTGATATGCACCATAAACACTTTTCTCTCCTGCCACAGTGTAGCTGCAAGGGAAACATGTCCAGCACTCTACAATATGGATTAAATGGCTGCGAGTGGATCTTTAATACTAGTGTTTGTCCATACTGTCAGATCTAAAGATGACAGGCCAGCTGGCGGAGAGAGATCGGTCTCCCCACAATCTGTCAGTGAAGACCAGCTTGGAGGAGGAAATCGAGAGAGCAGAGAGCATTCTCAGCAGGTAACAAGAACTTCCTCGTGTTCATGGCATTTTTCTCAGAGGTTTCTTTTAGACACACAAAACCGAGGCTCTCTTAATGACTTAAAGAAGCAGCATTTTCACTTTTTCCTACTAGGGTGCCATCTGTCTGTGATGACACATCATCGGAGCTACAAAGAGTCGCTGCTCTCGACCCTCATGGAGGCAGCTCAAGAAATTCTTTTCAAAGGACTGGAGCCATCTCAAGGTAAAACTGTGACGACCCAGCTGTGGCGCGTCAGCCTCATTTATGGACATTTTAAATGGACTGATTTAAGAAGCTGAAGGATTATTGTGCAGCTCTTATTACATATCAAATAACACTGCTGAATTACATTTTGCGGCAAAGGTTGTCTGGCTTTGCAGAAATCCCTACAGAAGGGCTTTTCTTTTTTTCTGAAGGTCATCAACTGGTGCAAAATCCATTCATTATACTTGGCCAGTGAAAATTTTGTATGGACTAGAAGTGACTTGACCTCCGATGGGTTGCATGAATTCAATCTTTTTTCATTCAGCCTTGTTGAGATTTTCCAGTCCTACAGTTAGAAAAAGACACACAAACGTCAGTTAGGAAATTATGCCTGCAAATTTGCTGAATCCACACAGTTCTCTGATGGTGTCGCACATTAATAATGGTCAGACTCATGTATTTTAACATGGTTTTAAGATATATAGCTCCCTTAAGATGCGGGTTTTTATGTTTGTCTCATTGTTTGCATATTCAGATAAGGTAACACTAACTTAATCAGAATTTTGACCGGGGCTCTCACAGAGGTGTTATTTTCCTTATATGTGTCAGACTTGTGAGCCTCGTGGTGAGACTTCGGGAATGGGCACACAGGAGCCTTTTGGAGGAGGAGGAGCGGCCAGACTCTTTCCTAGAACGCTTTCGTGGCCCTGAGCTGCGAACGGCCCCCAGTCGCATCAGCAACACACAACCAGATGCCAATGGCAACAATGCCAAAGGGATTTTTAGGTATGCCTGGTTGCCACACTGAACCTTTACCATGCACCCTAATGTACATGCATGAGTTCAGAAACAGTACTGTCTTTGAATTTTCTGCACAGACTTTATATGGACACCTGTCCTTCATACAGGGTTAAAGAAAGTGTATTTTAGCATTAACTGATCTCAAATTACAACAGAGTTACACTTGAACAAATCAGGAAGGCACTTTGTGCTTCATGGCAAAAATCAATCATTGAAAGGTCTTATTAAGTTGTAGAGACACCCAGAGTTACAAACAGTTTTTGTTGTAATCTATGTTGTCCTCCCTGAAATATAGGTTTACTGTAAGGTGTTTTTACTTTACTATATATGGAAAAGTATATTAATATTTTACATTTCATAGAACCCACAATATTTTAAAATTACCTAGATGGCACATATGCAAAAAATAAGCAGCTGTCTCATATAACTGTAAAAAAAATAATTATATAGCTATTGTGTTGTGATGCTTTATATTGTGTAGCTGTTTTTCTGTCTGTCTTTGTGTACTAACAGTTTTGGCCGAGTATCATGGTGTCATAGTCACAGTCTCCTTATGCTTACAGGAAAAAGTGGGATTTGTTTGTGGTGTCCCCCTCTGATAATGCATACTACCGCTGGTTGTTTGTTATCGCCCTAGCAGTGCTCTACAACTGGTTCCTTGTTGTTGCAAGGTAATAACACCACATTTTGTGTGTCAGTGGGGGCCCTGCAGCCTCCAGAGATGGGTGAAAAGTGTACAATTCCTACACTAGAGCACTAAATCCTTTTTAAATAAATTTACAGGGCATGCTTTGACCAGCTACAGGTGGACAACTACATCTGGTGGCTGGTCCTGGACTACCTCTCTGATGCTGTGTACATAATAGACACCTGTGTTCGACTCCGCACAGGTAACCCATTTCAAAATGCAGCTTCTGGCCCTCCTTTATTTCAGATTACTCTGACAGCTGGTTGAAAATTGGTACACCTGTGTCACTTTCTTCACTGTGTTCTTAACTCTTTCCCCCATAAAGATGACATTTGTCCACCTCCCCTGTACCCTTCACGATGAGTTTTGACTCCTCAGTTTTTATCAATAAAGACGTGGTTTGAAGAACTTTTGAATAGGTTTTTACAAGGGTAGCTCTAGAGACTAAAACTCAGGCTGTAAACATGTTTATTTCTGGTGTAAAGTTTGGCATTTTTACATGGGAGTCTAAAAGGATTTACCCTTTTTTGGAGCTAGCCTCATGTGGCCTTTGGAGGAAATGCAGTTTGTGGCACTTAAGGTCCTTTCACATAGGAAGCAGCATGAGCTGCACTGACCGGTAACTTGAGCGAATAAGCCAGACTTTGTGTTAAACTGGCCGCTGTGCTCTGCATGTACTATGACATTTTTTGCAGTCACTCAGGGTCTTCAGGTGTATACACCCGCTCCCTGTCATTCTGCATCTCTATTGGTCGTGGTAATGTATGCCACACCACGCTACAAACTCTGCAACACACGTGAGCGCTCCCTGGCCGGTCTGCTTGCAGTTGCAGTTGCAGTTGCGCTGTGCTATGCTTTTCTCGGCACAGCATGAAACCGTTATTGTGTGGTTCAAGCCATAGAAAAGAATGGGTTTTAGAGCACAACGCAGCGCAATGCATGCCACTTCCTATGTGAAAGGGCCTTTAGGCACTGGCTTCATTTTTCAGACCCAGAGGTTGTCGCTTGGGTTTATCAAGCTGTGTAACTCAGAAAACCAGAACAGTGCACTTAAAGACACAAAACTTAAAGCTGAGAGGATCTATGGAGGTGCTGGCATCTTTCAGTTCAACTGTTAGTATTATAAAAACTTTATTAGTATTTTTTTCATCCACCATTTACCTTTTTCTCACAAGCTAAACAGAATTCAACTAAACTTGTTTTATTTATTTTTCTCAGGGTTCCTGGAACAAGGTTTGCTGGTGAAGGACCATGCCAAGCTAAGAGACAGCTACATCCGTACATTACAGTTCAAGCTTGACTTGCTGTCCATCCTGCCCACTGACTTGGCATACATCTCCACAGGCATCCATACACCACAGCTCAGGTTTAATCGTCTGCTGCGCTTCCCACGTATGTTTGAATTCTTTGACCGCACGGAGACACGCACCAACTACCCCAACATCTTCCGAATCTGCAACTTGGTTCTTTACATCCTGGTCATCATTCACTGGAACGGCTGTATCTACTATGCTATATCTAAGTCTTTGGGATTTGGCTCGGATACTTGGGTCTTCCCAAACATCTCCACACCTGGGTATTCCACCTTGACTCGGAGTTATATCTACTGTCTGTATTGGTCGACTCTTACCCTTACCACCATTGGAGATATGCCTGCGCCTGTGCAAGATGAAGAGTACCTATTTGTGGTCTTTGACTTTCTCGTTGGGGTATTGATCTTTGCTACAATTGTGGGAAATGTTGGCTCTATGATTGCCAACATGAATGCCACCCGTGCTGAATTTCAAGCTCGTATCGATGCCATCAAACACTATATGCACTTCCGCAAAGTCAGCAGAGAACTGGAGACACGTGTCATCAAATGGTTTGACTACCTCTGGACCAACAAGAAAGCAGTAGATGAGCAGGAAGTGCTAAAAAATTTGCCAAACAAGCTGCGGGCTGAGATTGCTATTAATGTACACCTGGAGACCCTGAAGAAAGTACGCATTTTTCAAGACTGTGAGGCAGGACTGCTGGTGGAGCTTGTGCTTAAACTACGCCCACAGGTCTTCAGTCCAGGTGACTACATCTGCAGAAAAGGGGACATTGGTAAGGAGATGTATATCATTAAAGAAGGGAAGCTGGCTGTGGTGGCTGATGATGGGGTCACACAGTACGCTCTTCTCACCGCTGGTAGCTGCTTTGGGGAAATCAGCATTTTGAATATAAAAGGTAGTAAAATGGGAAATCGTCGGACAGCCAACATTCGTAGCTTGGGTTACTCTGACCTCTTCTGCCTTTCTAAGGACGACTTGATGGAGGCAGTGACTGAGTATCCGGATGCTAAGACTGTGCTAGAGGAAAGGGGCCGGGAGATCCTGATGAAAGAGGGTCTTCTGGATGAGAATGCTGAGCGTGGCGGCCTACAGAAAGAGGACACAGAGGAGAAGGTGGAACGGTTGGAGTCCTCTTTGGACACCCTTCAGACTCGGTTTGCCCGCCTACTCAGTGAATACACACACACTCAGCAACGGCTGAAGCAACGCATCACTCTACTGGAGCGTGTCCTAAAAACAGACTGCTGTGCAGAGGCAAACTTGAATGACATGGATGAAGGTGCAGTGACAGTCAATGAAAATGACTCTAGGTCTGTTGCCCATACAAATGGGTCACCAAGGAGACTTTAGATCAATACCTCCTGGAATAGGAATGACTCACTAAGAGTATAAAAAAACCACATGATGCATTTTCTTTATTTTTACTTGTGTGACGTGAATGTTTAGCAAGTGTAAAGAGAGGTCTGCATGTTAATAAACATAAAAAGAAAATTTACAACACTGCTATGACCATGCAGTCTTTGAGTTCCAGTAACACAGAGGTGTGTTTAAATGGTGACTTCGAAGTTAGTTTCTGGATCAAACTAAAACAAAAGGTAGAATGAATTCAGAACTGCAAATTAAACATTTATTTACATGCTACTAAAATAAAGGGAATGATTCCAGACTAAACAACTTAGACCTGCTCCATGTTTGTAGTTTTTAGGTCAGCTGTACACATGTTGTGTTTTTCTTGCATCAGCGGGAGACTCCGTTCTCTCCATGTTCTATATTACGCTCTGGGTGTGCACACATCGTCTCTTGCTGCTCCTCAAGGGGAAGAAAGAGTCCACGGAGAAAAAGTTTGCTGAGTTCACATACACAATCATTGTTTTTTGTGTCCTTATTTTCCAGGTTAGATCTAAATGAGACATGATAATTTTCAAAACATTCTTTTAAATTTTTTTTCCCTACTTTGGCATTTGTGGGACATTTATGGATAGTTCCTGTAATGTAGCATTTTTCACAAAGGGACTTAAACAGGAGAAATGAATAACAGTGGTCAGTTGTGACAATGCAATCTTCTACTGGGAAACGCTGGGTCTTGTTATTCATGTAGATGTTACTTTGGTGGTGGGCAGCAGGAATGTGCATGCTACCACAGAGCAAAACCAAATTCCAAACCCTTCAGATCCTGATTCAGTGTTATATAAGACCACTGAATAGCCATTATAAGTAGTTACCAACCCATGCATATTGGAAGTAAATGGTCTCTTCTGGCAACTAGCAGGTTGTTATCACCTCATTCTGTTGTGGTTATTCTGCCTTGCTGAACAGAAGTAGTAATGCATGGCGTGTGCCAAAATTAAAATAGCAATAAAATGCCACTTTTGGAGGCTCGAGGGGCTTAATCTACTTGACTCTCAACTGTGACATGAGTTTGACACTTGTTTTTGGTACTTGACCTTTGTTACATTACAACAGTCATGTTTGGTTAAGTTTAGGAATCACAAGTATGTTTAGGAAAAGATCATAGTTTGGGTTAAAATACACTTGGAAACAACAATAATCTGACAAAGCTACATTTGCTAGTTTACTAAGCATGTACTGCCAGAGACTGCACATGCACTTCTTTACATGACCACAAGATGTCTACATAATCTGTGTTCTTCTCTGTTTATCCCACATTACCATGGATGGCATAAGAGCGTGCTTACTAGCAATATGAATGGGACAACCACAAATATCGGGCTTTCAATAGTCTCGTAACATCCAAACTAGCCTCTGGTTAAGCATCAATGCAAGCTGCAGAAACAAGATCAATCCATGGAAGTCCCACATTACAACCCACAGGACCCAAAGGACCCACTGCCAGGACCCTAATGTCTGAAACCCCAGGACTGTGTCCCCTTGACCCTATTGGTCAAAGCTGTTTTGTTGACAAAAAAGGCACCTAAAGTATTAAGCAATTTTAGGTGGGTGCATTTCTAAGTTTTTGTTGAGCTTAAAGTTTTTATAAATTTTACTCACTATCAACTTTGCTTAAAAGTCTTACATTAAAATAAACAAGCTGCTATCACTGTATGAAATAACTTACTCCCATTTATTTAATGCAAAGTCACTCTCTAAGGGTAGAGACTGGGGATTTTCCAGCTATTCAGCCTCTGCATTCCAGGATACAATTCAACCACATGAGCACTGTTGATAAGCGCAGCTGGAACAATGCCTCTAGATCAGATCTGGCTACAATAAAGAGGCAAGAGGTAATAGCCCATATCCCTTGCAGACTCTGAAGGAGTTGGTGGTATCAAGTACCATGAATAAATCTCAAGTTACTTGCCATGGACAACATGAATAAATAGTGTCTCTCTCTGATGAGAAACAAATGACATGTAAACCACTCAAACCTCAAAACCAAACTTCAGTTGCTGGCAATAAATGAAGGGCTTATACTTGGCACATACACTCACTGGCCACTTTGTTAGGTACACCTGTTTAACTACTCATAAATGCATATAGCTAATTAGCCAATCACATGGCAGCAAATCAGTGCATTTAGGCATATAGACATGGTGAAATCAACCTGCTAAAGTTCAAACTGAGCATCAGAATGGGGAAGAAAAGTGATTTAAGTGACTCTGAATGTGGCTGGTTGTTGGTGCAAGACAGGCTGGTGTGAGTGTTTCAGAAACTGCTGATCTACTGGGATTTAACCCACCAACCATCTCTAGGAATTAGAGTGAATGGTCTGAAAAAGAAAAAATATCCAGTGAGCCGCAGTTCTCCGGGGGAAAATGTCTTGTTTATGTCAGAAGTCAGAGGAGAATGAGATTGCTTCCAGATTGCTTCAAGCTGACAGGAAGGCAACAGTAACTCAAATAACCACTCGCTACAACCGAGGTATGCAGAAGATAATTTCTGCTACAGCAGCAGCAGAACATACTGGGTGCCACTCTTGCCAGTTAAGAACAGGAAACTGAAACTACAGTTCTGATGGGCTCATCAAAATTGGACAATAGAAGTTTGGAAAAACATTGCCTGGTCTGTTGAGTCTCAATTTTTTTCCTTCCCACCTTCGCCAAGTGCTTGCTCGTAGGGGATTGACTGATTGTTGGGGTTTTTCTGTATTATTGTAGGGTCTTTACCTTACAGTATAAAGCACCTTGAGGCAACTGTTGTTGTGATTTGGCGCTATATAAATAAAACTGAATTGATTTCTACTGCAACATTCAGATGGTATAGGGTCAGAATTTGGTGTAAACAACATGAAAGCATGGATCTATCATGCCTTGTATCAATAGTTCAGACTGCTGGTGGTGGCGTAATGGCGTGGGGGATATTTTCTTAGCACACTTTGGGTCCCTTCATACCAGTTGAGCATTGCGTAAACACCTCAGTCTACTGATGATCATGTCAATCCCTTAATGACCACAGCGTACCTATCTTCTGATGGATGCTTCCAGCAGGATAACACACCACGCCGCAAAGTTCAAATCTTCTGACTGGTTTCTTGAGCATGACAATGAGTTCAAATGAACTCGAACAGCCTCCACAGTCACTAGATCTCAATCCAATCGAGCACCTTTGGGATGTGGTGAAACAGGAGATTTGCATCATGGATGTGCAGCAACTGTGTGATGCTATCTTATGAATATGGACCAAAATCTCTGAGGAATGTTTCCAGCACCTGGTTGAATCAATGTCATGAAGAATTAAGGCAGCTCTGAAGAAAAAAGAAAGGGGGTCCAACCCTGTACTAGCAAGGTGTACCTAATAAAGTGACCAGTTAGTATCTATAGCCTTAAGAGGACTGATAGGCTAAATTTTAATGAAAAGTTCAGTTTGATGACTTTAATACTCATTTTGTTTCAATGCCAATATGTCTCTTGATCTAAATGTGCTCAAATCGTGGTAAGTGATCAAACATCAAAACCATGATAACTTTAAAATGCAGTTTGTCTGTGCACCATTCATTGCTGGAATAAAAAACAGGAGCAAATGTGAGTATAAACTCTTGCATTACCTTCTTACTTGTATTAATCTAAAATGACTGGTGCCCAGTGCTCAATTCCAGCTGTATACATTTATTCTGGTACTTGTCTAGAGTAGCTTTGCATGATTCAAAGTTCAAAAATTCTTCATCTTATACCTGCTCTTTAGCAGTCTCTAAATTATTACTCTGTCTGAAACAAAGAATTTTAGCTCTTGCCTCTTTATGGCCCCAGTCTCTAAAATGCCACTTCCTTCTGACTGGGCAACTTGCAGACACCTGCCTACTCTAGCAGACTCCAAGAATAAAAATATGGAGCTGGAAATTAGTTAAAATGGAAATAGGCCTACTTTAATGCTCTCTCATGCAGCTGTTTGCCATGTTAAAGTAACAGAAATGAGCCATTTGTGTTGTAACATACTGCTCCATTTGTCCATCCACTGCAGTCAGCTCGCTTAACAGGTGCACCGTTTGTCATGTGTACAAGACAACTGGTGCTGAGTGTCAAGTGGGCCTCATGCGACTGCAATGAAGAAAAGGACCAACAAGAATCATCTCTGAACAGGATATTTTGTTTTTCAAGAAAATAAATATGCAACACTTTGTATATCTGGTCACAACACCTGTACCGTACATATGCGTTTCTAAAAGCAGTGAGCAAAGTCAAAGATTAAAAGCAGAAAAAAAAAAAACACACTTCACATATGTTTCTGAATATAACTATATTGTTTGTAACAGCTTACAAACTGCATTTGAAAATCAAATCAAACGATATCTGCTGCTTCTCATACGGAGAGAGCTTCCCCAATGACTGGGATTCACTGCACGGAGTGAATGAATCTACTGAAATATGACAAAGTGTGACAGCAAACGTAGCCCCGCCTCCTCCCCCACCTCTGTAGTAAACACAACTATTCATTCCTTTAATGTATCAAGTTAGGACTGTTTTTTTTCAACGAACTGTTATCACTCCTCCTGTAGAAATTAGAGCAAAAGAAAAAGATGATTTCTCCCATAATAACTGTGATTGAATGTGAAAATATAGAGGAAATGGTGCAGGGCTGCTCGAGTGAATCAGAGCAGGGAGACCGCAACATGCTGTCTGTGGACTGATTGGCTGAGAGTATCCACTGGGACAAACACACAGGCTAGCGCATTCGCATGTGCAGGCTGTGTTTGGGTCCATCCACCCGCTCCAACTTCTCAAAGTGTTTCCTAGCATTACGGATATTGATGAGAGTGGCTGCAGATGCTGGAAGAAGGAGACATGAATTATTGTTATTATTATTATTATTATTATTATTATTATGCTGATAACTGTACATTTGTTATCTTCACTACTTACGAATAGAAGGGTCCGACATGATGACCATGACATAAGTGTTGGAGGTGAAGACGTCAATGAAGGCCGCGAAATTGGAGTTCCTTACTTCCATGCTTTGGAAGGAGGCTGCAAGTTTACTGGAATAATAACGTAAATAAAATTAAAATCGGAAAACTCCAACTGATGGCATCTGGAGAGAAGGTGATGCATCTGCAGTGGACTTACCTACAGCTGAGTTTGAACTGTTTGATAATGTTACTGATCTTCTCAAACCTGTGAGCGTCACGTTGCTCTTTGCACTGATAGTGAGAAATCACCTGCATTTACAAAACACCACAAGGAATTAAATTAAATCACTGTTATTTCTAAATCTGTATTTTCTGCCCAGACAGTGCAGTGGCAGAGGAAGTGGCTGCTCTCACCAGGAAGGTAGCTCTCTCAAAGAGAAGAACTTCATCTGCCTCTATGATCTGTGCAAAATTTCTCAGGTTTGTTTCCAGCTGCTGGACATTTGGGATGAGCTGGTACACTATGCTGGACCAGGCCTGCAAAGAAATGTTAAAAACCTTTCTTAAAGCCTCAGCTTTATTGGGAGGTCATTTAAAAAGAATAGAACCAGTCAGGTTCAAGACCTTATATAGGGTTTCATCCCAGATTGATGTCCTGAAGCAAGTGCAAGCTAAAGGCCTGGACAGTCTCTTCAGATCTTCTTCACGCTCTTTAAAGATCTGCAAAGACAGAAAGGTAAAATAAATAGAGAAATGGGAGCAGCTCAACACCAAAAGCACAACAAATAAGTCAAATACAAAGAAAATGTATGAAGGGAGTGATTATGGATGTGATTAACAGGACAGGAACTAAAACTCAGTTTGCCTTTTGATGTCACATGAAGAATAACTGCTTTATGAAAATGTACTCACTACTTTGTAATGAGCTGAACAATAAGATGGCTATTTACTGATACTACTGGTGCCTTTAAGATCCCTACATTACCTAATTTAGGTTGTTTATATTCATTTAGTCAGCCTTTGGTCAGGTGCTTTTGAAACACCTAATCACAAGCTTTCTCCTTAGCTCTACATCTTTCTTTAAAACAAAGTGCCACTTAATGACTGCTAATGCTTAAATAATTAATTCAAAACAACACATAAAGAAAACAAGTAATTTTGTTACAGGCAAAACTATGTTAAAGTGATTTTGTTTATACCCATATGAAAAAGAACCCTTATGTTAAATATGTATTGTAATTCTTATAAGACTCATACTATGATTTACACACAAAAGTCGTCCCTATTACTTTTGTCCATGCCATATAAATTCAAGTTTCTATCAAACAAACGTGTGCAAAAATCTCTAAAAGGGACCACTTTAATGAGTGAATGATACACCTTGTTTCCAGTGATGCAGCGCTGGTGCCAGAGTCAGTTCTATCCTCACACAATTCAACCAAAACTTCATTTTACATTCTGTTATGTAGCAAAATTTGGGGTTATTTCTGTGGGCAGATAATCATGGTGCACAAAATGTCTGTGAATTTGCTGCTTCCATAACTACTGACATCAGTGGTTCCAACTTTGGGCCTGGCAATTTTTCAGAGCACTTCTGGTTTCCATCTGTTTGATTATTGACTTTTAATAAGTAAGTAAAGTTTATTTATAAAGCGCTTTTCACAAACATGTCACAAAGTGCTGTACAATCAAAATAATGAAAACTAGGTGTAATCGCCATAAAAATAGAAGATTAAAATACAGTTAACAGCAAGACAAAACCCAGTTAAATACACAGAACAAAATAGAATAAAGGAAGATAACTAAAAACAGTGACTATCAATAGGAATCTCACCAAAAGGCCTCATTAAATAAAAATGTTTTTAACTGCTTTTTAAAAGGAGTCCACAGAGTCGGCTAAACAATGCTGGAGTTGGAGACTTTTTTTTTTTTTTTTTTTTTCCTTTTGGGGGGAAAAAAAAAAACTTTTTTTATTTTG